>OZ023313.1:71885421-71973814 GCA_964007375.1 Ophion obscuratus | reverse complement strand
GTCGTCGACGTCGTCGTCGTCGTCGTCTTCTCTCACAACATAGTAGTAGTGGTCGTATACCATCAGCGCCATCCTACATGTATCCGCCTAGCCCTCGTATCGCACATATACACACACACACGTATACATATGGCGTGTGTGTGTGTGTGTGTGTGTGTGTGTGTGTGTGTGTGTGTGTGTGTGTGTGTCAAAAATCAATTATTTTTTTTTGAAATTTTACTTTTCCCGTAATTTTTGTAATGAGTATATCATTACAAAATCAAACAAAAACTCATTACAAAAATTACGGGAACTGTAAAATTTCATTGATTTTTGAATACCTGTACCTTCGTGAAAAATGGACGTATCGTAAAAAAAAATTGGTTTTTAAAGCTTGAAATCTCTAGTTTACGAATCTCAATGGCATTTTTTTTTTAAACGACACGCTCGTCGTGAATCTGAGCAATAGCGCGAGGCAAACATTTTGGAATTTTTTTTTTTCAAAATCGCCCACGGGTTCAAAAAAGAAAAAGAAAAAAATTCAAAATTTTGAATTTTTTTTTTCAATTTTAGAAAAAATCTAAATTTTGTTCTTTTTTTCAAGATTTAAAGAAAAGTTATTGCGAAATTGTGAAAAAAAATAACGGATTTTTTTTTTTTCATTTTAAGCATCGTTAATTGACATTTAAGGAACAATAAAAGTGTTTCTTAAATTCTTGATAAAATTTTGACGCTTTGGTAAAAATTAACGGTTCAGCCGGTTAATTTTTAATTGAGGGAGGTCTTTGGGCATTTATTGAACTAAAAAAAAACCTAGAAACATGAGTCTGCAAAGCTCATTCACTCATATTTGCAAAGTTGACGTAGATTTTCCAAAACGGGAAAAAAATCATTTTTTCGTACTTTCACAATTCAATATTAAGGTTTAGAAAAAATGCTCTGATGTACCAAAAGGCGCTTATAGAGAATTTATTCCAGTCTACGAAACCCACCTTTAGCTCGCTGTACGATCATTTGCTCATGAGATATTGATGATCTACGAAAAAGCTCCTTTTTTCTTTAAACGCCGATATCTCAGCGATAAATGAGCGTATAGAGGTCCAAAAATACTGTTTCGAAGCTGAAGAATCAGGCTGAATGAACCTAATATTGATGAAGCTAAACAAAAATTCTGAGCCCGAGGACGATTTTGAAAAGAAAAACTTTCGCAAATTTTTGTCTCGCGCTATTTCTTCAATTTACGCCGAGCGTGTTGCTTAAAAAAATGTTTACCGGTGGGATTCGTAAACTAGAAATTTCAAGCTTTGAAACCCGACTTTTTTTTTACGATACGATTATTTTTCACGAAGTTACAGCTACGCAAAAATCAATGAAAAAATGTTGAAATTTTACTGTTCCCTTAATTTTTGTAATGAGTATATATATCAGGTGTCGTAAAATGACCTGACATTTTAATTTATTAATGCCTTAGACCACTCTAGAGGCCGAAAAATAGGCTTTTTGGTATTTTTTTCCAGAAAAACTACAAAACAAATCGCCATTACAAAAAACGGTCTTTATCATACATATCAGTGACTGTATACAAATTTTTTAAGCGATTAATTTCAAAATGGCGGCTGCTCAGCGTTTACTTCGAAACTGCATTTTTTAAGTTGGCCGGAAACATAACTCAGACAATTTTTATGATACAGATTTTTTTTATATTGCATAGAGACAGATTTTTGTTGATATTGCATAGTTAATTTGTTATTAACAATTATCTGACGATTTTTTGAAGGATAATGTAGATATTCAGAGAACAGAAGAGATTTTCAAATAAAATAATATGTCATTTGAACCAATCACATTTTCCAATATTTTATCGTATTGTAACAATCTCATATATCGTTGGCACTCCGCGATCAGACATTTATTTGAATTAACCGATATATTTTTTTTATTCAATTCTTTTTTTTTCTCAGTGTGTGCGATTGACGGAGCACCCCTGCCAATGCGTAACAATATACGCGTGCGTCCTGCGGGGTGTGCGCATGTGCATGTATACGTTCGTCATGCACTGACAGCTATATATATATATATTAGGGTGATTCGTTTCAGGGTAACTTTTTTTTCTGACCCATCGTGCCCGAAAACCTTTAGTTGGTACCCAAAAACGAAGTTTCGCGAAAGGGGGGTGTTGTCAAAAAATATTTAGAGGTCGCGAATCAAAATTGAAGGTTTCCCATTTGATTGACACTGAAAAAAATGTTTTTCTCATTATTAGTGTTACCACTCCGCGAATTTTGATATCGCGATATTTTCCAAGTGGGTTCTCATAGGAAATATGATACTTTACAATAAAGTTCCTTGAGTCATGTCCGTAAATTCAACCGTTTCAGCGGTATCATTGTTTCAAGTGAATATTGTATGAAAATATCTATTCAAACGGCTGTAACGCCTAAGCTTTTAGATATATCGAAAAAAATTCAGGTGAGAACTTTGTAGAGAAAGTAATTTTCTACAAAAAAGTCTTATAAGCCGAGCCCGAAAATTCAACTCTTTCTCAGCTATAGGCGGATGAAGTAAAATAAATAGATTTTTTTTGTTTAAAAAAAATCTATTTTACTTCATCCACCTATAGCTGAGAAAGAGTTGAATTTTCGGGCTCGGCTTATAAGACTTTTTTGTAGAAAATTACTTTCTCTACAAACTTCTCATCTGAATTTTTTTCGATATATCTAATAGCTTAGGCGTTACAGCCGTTTGAATAGATATTTTGCACAATATTCACTTGAAATAATGATGCCGCTGAAACGGTTGAATTTATGGCCATGGTTCAATGAACTTTATTGTGGAGTATCATATTTCCTATGAGAACCCACTTGGAAAATATCGCGATATCAAAATTCACGGAATCGTAACACTAATAATGAGAAAAACATTTTTTTCAATGTTCATCAAATGGGAAACCTTCAATTTTGATTCGCGACCTCTAAATATTTTTTGACAACACCCCCCTTTCACGAAAGTTTGTTTTTGGGTACCAACTAAAGGTTTTCGGGCACGATATATATATATATATATATATATAGAGAGAGAGAGAGAGAGAGAGAGAGAGAGAGAGAGAGAGAGAGAGAGAGAGAGAGAGAGAGATAGAAAAGTAATTTTGAAGACATTTGACTTCGAGGGTCATCCTCTTACCGGCGGTATTGTGCCTCTCAAGTCTCTTAAGAGACGAGATTCCTGTAAGCGAGGAAAAAATAGCTAGTTTTCATAATTTTTTTTAAAGAAAAAAACATCTTCATCATTTTTGAAACTCAACGAATGTTCTATTCCTACTTTTGATTCTTACGTGGTATTTTTTTAATTAATCAAAAAAAATGGCGGAGGTATGCCAAAGTCTTCTAAACTGGTTGCGGTGGATGTTGTCAGACGGCGTGACACGTATGATCTGCAGGATTCATCTGAAAACAAAACCAACGAAGATTTTTCTCTTATTAAGGGGCCAGTCCACTTTGAAAATTTAAAAAAATCGAAAGCAAGCAAGACTTGAAGAAATCGACGATGATGAGCAATGAGGAGGGATTTTATACCGTGCAGGAATTGCCGATTGAGTTTAGGTAAGAGTTTTTCATAGGATAAACTTCAAACGCGTTTTTCTCGAAACAACGTTTTCAAAATCTCGCTCCATCGTATCTCTAAAACTAATAAACCGATTCTCTTGAAATTTGCACCACATATTGTAAACATGATTCGCAACAAGATGACCCTCGATGGTTTTGAAATTTTGATGTTGACTCTTTTTTTGCGAAAAACTGCGAAAAAAATGCGTTTTTTTACTTTTTTCGTTTTTCATTTGCCATTTTTTAATTTTTTGACAAAACTTTATATCCGAGGGTCATTTTGTAGTTGGTCTCATACTGGATCCAATGGACTTTGATTTTTTGTTTCAGACAAGCCGTTGCCGAGTTGTGATGGACCTACCTAGGCCCACCTATTTTTTAGGCGTTACGTTAAACTATAGTTTTTGTACTTAAAAATGAATAAATTTTTTAAAAATGTATTTCAAGACTTTATTTGTCAAGCCCAACAACTTTCATATTTATATCTTTTATAAAATCCTCAAAAAAAATCGCGTAAATCGCCCTTTTTCGTGGCTCCAAAGTGGACTAGCCCCTTGACACTCATACGCAGAATACGAACTAAGAAAAAGTGTGAAATGTTGAAAATCTATGAAGTGATACACTTTGAACCAAAGGAATTTAATTTTCCGAAAAAAATTGCGACGTTTTCCAATAAAAGAATACTTTTTTTTAATTTTCAAAAAAATTTAGGATCGTCTTTCAGACAATAAGGTGAGAAAGATTTGTACCGAATTTTATCAGAATCGGTCTACTACTATTTTAGCTATACATGATGCCAGTTTTGAAAATGCAGTTTAGAAGAGCGTTGCCATACCTCCGCCATTTTTTAAGATTAATAAATTTACAAAATACCATGTAACAGCTAAAAGTAGTAATAGAACATACCCTAAGTCTGAACAATGGTACAGAAATCTTTCCATTTAAAAATAAATAATGAAAAAACAGCATATATCGTCCTCGCCTAAGGGTATCTTCCCCCTTGACTGAGACTTCGAAAACCTCATCCATAGTGATTTGAAAAGCCCTCGAACTAAGCTATAAGAATACGCGATGAAAAATAAAGCTTCTGATTACAAATTTCGAAGATGACCTTCACATGACCTTGGCGTTTATTCCCAAGGTCAAATTGACATTGCAATCTTTTTCCCCTCTTGAAACGCAATAACTTTTGTCTGAAAAATTTTTCATGACCGTCTGTACTTTTTGAGATACAAGCCCGTAACACTTCACCCGAGACACCCTGTATATATGCGCACCCAGTGTGCGTACAATGTTTGAGTAACAGGAACAACATCAGCCGCCGCTTAAGGGGTAATAAGGCCTAAGTAGAAATTTCAAAAAATCGATTTTTTTTCTTAAATCATGCCTTAATTTCTCAAAAATGATATACTCAAAGGGTTAAGGTGGGAAACATGTCTAAATACTTATATTTTGAATTTTGGCGCAGCCCCTCTCAGTCCGATGCAATCCGTACCGAAAACTTTGAGGGAGACTTTGTCCTTGGAGTGCCATATTTCAGGTGTTTACGTTTTATTTTTTTAAACGAAACGAGTAAAGCTTTTTGAGTGCGGTTTTTTCTTGCTTTTATTCATGATATACAGAACGTTAAAAAAAATTTTTTTTTTGAAAAAAAAAACAAAATGTCGGCCGTTGCAGCTCCGCGAAAACAGGTCCTCAAATCGCGGGAGGTAAACGGCTGACATCACTGCCCCCTCTTTGTTGATCTGAAACACAAATTCAAAGCATATTATCAATCTGTGACCCTTCGGTCATGGAATGACGGATGGGTTTTTCGTTTAGTGCAAATTTCGGAAAATGGCGGCAATTTAAAAAAAATCGAATTTTCACGTTTTTTTTCGCATAAAAAGATAAATAATAAATGCAAAAATGTATCTATCGAAAAGAAGATCCGTCATTCCGTGAAGACATATTTTCTGAGTATGCTCTCCAAATTTCAGGTCGATATGTTAATTACAGCGGTCAGGAGAATGTCAGCCATTTTTAAAAACGTGTTTTCGAGAAAAACGCGTTTAAAGTTTTGTAATGTGCTTACACAAATGTGTTTATAATTACCACTAATCGGCAATGCCTGGTCCATAGAGGCATCCCTCCTCTTCTTCTAGCTGCTCATGTTGAGCCACTAACATCTCTCACTGGAATTTCAAGGACAAAGTCTCCCTTAAACGCGTTTTTTCTCGAAACTACATTTTTCGAGTTGGCCGGACTCATAAGTCGAGCAAATCTTGACCGATTGACTTAAAATTTTAACTGTGTATTCACAATTACATTCTGCATAGAAGTACGTAGAATTTTCTCGATATATTACATAGTTTTTTTTATAAACAATTTTCGGACGATGTTTTTTTTGAGAATTTTGAACTTTTATTTAAAAAACGCGCTGTTTTTGCAAAAATCGATATATCAAAAAAATCCTACGTACTTCTGTAGCCATTCATATGTATGATCGAAAAAAAAAATTTCATTCACTGTAAATTAAAAATTGCAGGTGCCGTTGGTCCTATGAAAAAAAAGGCTTCGTCGAAGAAAAGCTGTGCAGACGCCATTTTGTTTTATGTTACTTTGAAAAAAATAG
This sequence comes from Ophion obscuratus, assembly GCA_964007375.1. Lineage (NCBI taxonomy): Eukaryota > Metazoa > Arthropoda > Insecta > Hymenoptera > Ichneumonidae > Ophion > Ophion obscuratus. The sequence continues at coordinate 71,967,619 of OZ023313.1, read as the reverse complement.
TTTATACAGTTTATGATATGTACAATAAAGGACCTTTTTCAGAATTTTGATTTATTCCATTGTCCCGCTAAAAAAATTCCCAAAATATACTTATTTTTTTGCCCGACACAGTGGCCTCACCCCTTAACACGTATTTTATGCGGTAAAGTACAGGGTCGCGGAAGCGGAGAGTAGTCAATCTGACGAGCTTATCGCGAATCCGTCCACCAATCACATCTCAGAATTTTGGGGCACGCCGGCCATACAGTTTTTTTTTCCGAACATCATACATACGACGAAGCAATATCGATGCGTAAATGTTTTATGGAGCCTTCCGCGTGCACCTGTATTTATTGCTCCAATTCCTGCGGAGATTTACAAGATAAATGGCCCTTTATATATATTTATTTATATGAGGTATTCCACGTGAATCCGGTGGACTTTTTGCCTGAACCCCGCCAATTCGATTAATTTTTTTTAATCTAAATTAATTGAGTCTAAAAGTCAACCTAATATTTTTTTACATTTTTCGAAACAACCCTTGGTAAAGAAAAATTCTCTAAAAAAAACCCCCGATTTAAGAATCTGAAAAAATTCCCAAAAACGCCGGATCATATGTAAAAAATTTCTAGCTATCACCCGCAGTGGGAGTATGATTTTTTCTGGGCTTTCTGAGCGATTAACGTTAAAAAAACATCCGAAAAATTGACTGCTAACTGTTCAAGGTCCATAATTGTGATTCGGTTATTCAAAAAAGGTCAAAAAAATTCATTGTGGGTATCATAATATTTAAGAATTCCCCCGAAGTAAGCGGTTCTTGAATTTTTCGGATTTTTTTATCGGTAATCGCTCAGAATGCACAGAAAAATGCATAATTCCACTGCGGGTGATAGCTAGAGAATTTTTATATATAATCGTGCATTTTTGGGAATTTTGACAGATTTTTAAACCGCGGCGTTTTTTTTCGGAGAATTTTTTTTTTTGACTAAGGATTGTTTCGAAAAATGTAAAAAAAATCAAGGTGTTTTTAGCGGCAATGGGATCAGATAAAAAAAATTAATCGAATTGGCGACGGCCAGGGAATAAGTGTGCCGGATTCACGTGGAATACCTCATATGAAGCATTCCACACCAAGTGAAACACTAAAAAATCATGTAATTTTTTAATGGGCTCATAATTTGTTTTTAAGCTCGTTCGAGTGTCAAAAGCAAATACAATTTTTTTTAGATTTTTAAATTGTATTTTACACTCGAATTTGGATACCGGGAAATTTTGCTCGTTTTTTTTTGTTCGATTCATTATACTCAAAAAGTGATGCATTGTACAAAAAAAAAACGTCAAAGAAGAAAATTTAGGTTTTCGAATATACTTTTCAATCATATATGTTTCATAATTGTTAAAAATTCCGCTAATGTATTTTTCAACGAAATAAGGTAAAAATAATGTTTTTCGCCAAGTTAGCCCACTTTTATTTTTCCATAAATTTGATAGAACTTTCGTTGATGTCATAAAAAACCACAGAAAAATTGGCATGATGAAGAATTCATATCTTCGAATTATTTATTAAGGTTAACTGAACTGAATTTTATCGAACCATGGATATTGAATATCGACCATTGTTTCAGGCACAACAGTGGATTGCGACGAATATTTAGTGTTGTCTAGAACCATTTTGTCCTCCTCCTTTCAATTCAATTATGGTTTTGTTTGCCTCGAAATTTTTCATTTACTCACCGGTTCTCGTAGCGTTATTCTCTTATCAAAAAGAAATCTTGCTTCTCGTTTGTTGAATTATCTGGTTTGCTCACTCTCAATGCTAATACAATTGATTTTGCGGAAGAACTCGGCCAAAATGATTCGATACTTTTTTATTCGATATCGTTTTTTCATCGGTGTCATCGGTTTTTTCATCGGTGGCTAAGTAGACTAACCATATTTTGATTCACTCATTGTTTAACGATAAAAAGATTCAAAAATAAAAAAATTCGAGGCAGACAAAACCACAATTGAATTGAAAGGAGGGGGACAAAATGGTTCCAGATAACACTAAATATTCGTCGCAATCCACTGTTGTGCCTAAAACAATGGTCGATATTCAATAATCATGGTTCGATAAAATTCTTCATCAATTAAGCTTAAAAAATAATTGGAAAATATGAATTCTCCATCATGCCAATTTTTCTGTCGTTTGTTATGACATCAACAAAAGTTCTCTCAAATTTATAGAAAAATAAAAGTGGGCGAACTTGGCGAAAAAAATTATTTTTACCTTATTTCGTTGAAAAATACATTAACAGAATTTTTAACAGTTACAAAATATATATGATTGAAAAGTACATTCGAAAACCTAAGTTTTCTTGCTTGACGTTTTTTTTGTACAATGCATCACTTTTCGAGTATAATGAATTGAAAAAAAAACGAGAAAAATTTCCCGGTATCCAAATTCGAGTGTAAAATCCAATTTAAAAATCTAAAAAAAAATTGTAGCTGCTTTTGACACTCGAATGAACTTAAAAACAAATTATGAGCCCATTTAAAAATCACGTGATTTTTCAGTGTTTCACTTGGTGTGGAATGCTTCATATATATATAGTCAGTCACGAAGGGAGCAAACCCTTACGTGTGATTGAGTACCCCTGTAAACGGGCGGCAGAGTGTGCGACGACAGACGATACATCGTCGTACACAAGTGGGATTTATAGTATGGTATAGTGTCCCGAACGTTTTCAATGACACTGATGAGCTCCAATCACTGGCATGGTTAGGGGCGAGATGGGTAGTAGAAAAAACGAAAAACCTTCGTACCATGGTGGAGTGATAAACGTGGCAATTCGATCAGTCTCGACGAAAGCACTCTCGGTCAAAGGGTGTTCCAGTTGACGCTGCGTGCTTGAGGAGCTGGGTGAAGGCAGAAAGAGAGAGGGGCAGAGAGGGGGGAAGAGAGAGGTGGAGAGGGATGCGTATATCACGGGGTTCGAGGCCTCACAAAACTTACGAGCTTTCAACACAAACCGCAGAATCGTTTCGGGCCAGACCGCGAAGTAGATATGAGAAGGATCGCAAGATGGCTCTGAGCCTTGCCACAAAATGGACGCAACCTGGAGAACAACATGGTTGTGAGGTAGACCACGGAACGGTTGAGCTATGCTACAAAATAATTATGAGCCAGACCACAAGATGGATATGAACTAGGTTAGAACACGGTGGCCACCCGGACCACAAAATGGCTGCAACTCGGGCCACAAAATGGCTGCAACTCGGACCACAAAATGGCTGCAACTCGGACTGCAAAATGGCTGTGAATGGCTACACCCCGAAATGATTATGATTCAGACACCAAAATGGACATGAACTAGGTCACGGGATGGTTGCAACACTGATCACAAAATGGCTGTAATCCACTCGACAAAATGGTGGTGAACCAGTTCACTAAATGCCCGTAAACCCGACCACAAAATAGTTGCGAGCTAAACCACAAAATGATGATTAGGCAGATCACAAAATGGATATGAACTAGGTCATAAAATGGTTGCTACGCAGCCCACAAAATGGCTCCAATCCAGAACACAAAATTATTGCAACCCAGACCACAAAATGGCTGCTTCGCAGACTATATCATGGCTGCAACCCAGACCGCAAAATGGTTCCAGCCCAGACCACAAAATGGTTGCTTCGCAGACTACAAAATGGCTGCAACCCGGACCACAAAATGATTACAACCCAGATCACAAAATGATTACAACCCAGATCACAAAATGCTCGAATTTTTTTTATTTCCTTGCATAAATAGGATTTCCACAAAGGTCTGCGAAGGCACGGGCGGCAAAATTAGGAAGCCACAGGAGAAACGTTCTGCAAGGTAGGAACCGAAACTAGGCCGTCCGCGCTTTTCATATATTCATGTGACGGATTGACATCCAGGCAATTGGAAATCGTGTACGACAACACGACGTCGAAAAGTCGTTCGAACTGTGCCCAACTGCTTTTTTATCTACACATACCGTTGGCTCTTTCTTTCGAATCGTCTTATCCGAATCGAGTTGTTCCGTCATGTGAGCCCCGTTAAGTATGATATAATTTATTTTTCAATACTGTAAAAATTATATAAGAGTGTATCGAAATAGTTCTTTTTTAAATATAAACTTGGGGTAGCGAGCTTTAATTTTTCCCAAGAATTTTTTTATTCCTATTATTATTGATGGAAGTATTAAGGGTTGGTATTTTTTGACACACCATAATAAATAAATCTACAGATACATACATATATACATACATACATATATATATATATATATATATATATATATATATATATATATATATATATATATATATATATATAACAATTATTAATTATTTTAACGCTTTTCTGGTTAACATAATTCATAATTGAAATAAATATCTAATATAGTTTTAAAAAATCATTTTTGTCGAAAACTGTGAATTATTTTGTTATATATATATATATATTCGTTTTTGTATAAGGAGGTCACGCCAATTATTTTCGCGTTGTTCGTGCGTCCAGAAAGCACGAAAAAGTGCCAACATTTTGCTTATGAATGCGAACTGGAAATCTAGATACCACGTGCTCACAGCTCATACACACATTCATCCGCGAAGCTTTTCGTCACGAGAGAGCTAAGACATTCGCACAATAATACATACCTCGATTGTCCGTAGACCGCGATGACAGAATAATTTTCGTATTTAAAAACGAACGCGTGTAGATATGCGAGAGAAGAAAAATTGTCGCGAAATGTGTCGCGTGTGGTGATGATGGCCATGTGAAAATTAATAACGTGGCAATTGTGAGATTTATGATAATTAGACGGTGATAATTAGGAGCCCGATACATCAAAGAGAGAGAGAGAGAGAGAGAAAGAGAGAGAGAGAGAGAAAACAAATATATATATATACATATATATTGGTAATTTATTGTTAATTTTTATTATGCGCCAGAAAACTCGAGCATTTATAAAACTACAAACAAAATGAGACAAAATGTGAACAGGAATTAAATTCCTTATACATAAATGAATATTTAGGGGCTGGGTTGAAATTTCGTACTTCGAATGCTCCGACGGTTTAAAATTCCGAATTTTAATGTCACGAAATTCAAGATGGGGCCGGGTTGAAACTCGGAACTTTCAATGGTCAGCACTCTCAAAACTTCGAAAGAATAGTACCCCGAAAGATCAAAAGTCCAAAAGAATTTTACACGAAAGACCAAAAATCAAAAAACCTTAACACCCGCAAAATAATTCGGCTATGGAAGATTCAAAAGTTTCAAAATTTTCAATAAATCGACGAATTATTTAAAGAATTTTTTTTTTAAGAAGTGATTTTGCTTCATTTTTTAAATTTGTCTAGACAATGTTATACGTTCTACATCATTTACAGTCAACCGTGTAGACTTTCGCTGGCATAATCTTGACATGAGGGCCGGGTTGAAATTCCGAACTTCGAATGCGCCGACGGTTTAAAATTCCTAATTTTAATGTTCCGAAATTACAAAGTTCGTCAAGGTTATGCCAGCGAACGTCTACACAGTTGACTGTAAATGATGTAGAACGTGTAATATTGTCTAGACAAATTTAAAAATTGACTTAAAATCACTTCTTAAGGCCTTAGGCCACTCTAGAGTCCGAAAAAATAGGCTTGGGGATTTTTTTTTCAGAAAAACTACAAAATAGTATTTTTATATAGATACGTATTTTTTTTATCGGCGAAAAAACGTTTTCAAGGACTGAAACGCACCCTCAAAAATGGGGATGTTTTTCGTTTTTCCTCGATTACGTTTTAACGGTACGAGATATTAAAAAAATTCAAATTGCAACAATGTTTATTTTTTTGTGCACTATACATTGGAGATGAGAACGATAACGTTATCGACGAAAAAAGAAAAACACCCTTATTTTCGAGTGTTCGTTTCACCCCTTAAAACCGTTTTTCCGCCGATAAAAAAAATACGTATCGCTTACTTTTCGGTGCTTCATAACATATCCAAATTTCAACAAAATCGAAGGATTATTTTTTATATTGCATAGTTAATTTGTTATTAACATTTATCTGACGATTTTTTAGGCAAATTTTTCACTTTCCAAAAATTTGCCTCAAAAATCGTCAGATAATTGTTGATAACAAATTAACTATGCAATATAAAAAAAAAAAATCCTACGTACTTCCATAGACAATGTATTTTTCAAGATATATTCAACATTTCAAGTGAATCGATTGAAAATTGTCTGCGTTATGTTTGCGGCCAACAAAAATGCAGTTTTGCGATAAACGCTGCACAGCCAGAGTTGCCAGATTGGGCTATAAACCGCGATTTGGGCTATCTAGGGACGCCATTTCGCGGCCCAAATTTTTTAAACGCGCTTAAGGGGTAAGGCCACTGTAACGGCCCAAAAAAAAAAGGTTTTTTCACTAATTTTTTGCTCCCGAAATTGAAGGTATTTGAAAAAAAACTTTTAATGGTGTTATCGGGCATACATTAAACTTTATTATAAAATTTTTTTACAGTAAAAAAAAAACAAAATGGCGGTTCCACAGCTATCTTCCCGGGACATGTTTTGCTTCCAGGGCTCCGCGGCACGCAGCACCACTGGTGCACTTTTGAATCTAGAACAACAAAAAAACCATTAATCTAGAGGGCTATAGCTAGAGAATGTCGATCGGATTTTAAAAAGTATCAATTTTTGTGGAGTTGGCGTGCGTTTGAAAAAAAAATTGATTTTTGACGAAAAAAACGGCGTTTTTTGTTAATAAAAAATCAATAAATAAAGTTCTTGAAAATTCCGATCGACATTCTCAAGATAATGTAAATGTTCACATCTGGTTAAAATTTCAAGTAAAAAAAATGAAAATTGTTCGAGTTATGCTGCGTGCCATTTTGAAAAACCATGTTTCGAGAAAAACGCGTTTAAAGTTTTGCGAATAGTTTGTTTGGGTTTGTTTGGGTCGCACAGGACCTTTTTTTTCTTATTCTAGAGGGTTTAAACTATTTTTTAAGCCAATAAAAAAAAATCGATTTTTCAAAAAATGTACAGTGGCCTTACCCCTTAAGCGCCATTTGGGCTATATGCGAAAATAAAGTGGCTTTCTTTGGGCTCTTAGACCATGTAACTACAGGACGCGGCCTTACATAGTTCGCTTCAAACAAAACCATCCGCACATTTTTACAGGGAGTGAGGAAATACCAACATACACACAATTTACCACGGTCACAAATTATCATCACGTATTTAATCACGCACATAAAAAACATATCATCACATAACATAATACAGCACGCAAACAAAACGATTATACAAAAATTGTGTTCTTTTTTACACCCTATACGTATGTGTGCGCCCAAATAGAAGAATAGAGGAGCACCCAAGTCGATAACGCAATCGTTAACAACTATTTTATGGATGTAACTTTCATTATGGGTTTTAGAATAATATATTTTATACCTATAAATAATTGAACGTAGTGAATTCATATTTATTAAAATCTTAAATAAAAATATACAATTATACAGCCATCGAGTCATTGTCATGTGATTCACATGGTGTGATTTAAAGTTTGTATGAAATTGCGTCATGGACACAAAAAGCCTATTATTGTCCCGCTTGAATCCATGATCACAGACAACACGAATTTTAAAATTATGATTATGAATTGGAGGAAAAGTAAACTTCAAATGTAAAAAAGAAAAACTGTTTATTAATTACGTATCATAAAATAAAAATACATAACGAACGACCAAACATAGAAAAGCATTTTCCTTCAGCCCGATATACTCATATACCCCCGCGTCCTCTTCTCAGCCGACAAGGGAAGCTGAGTTCAACTTGAATCCGGATGATCCGGACTCCGGCCCTGTCCCTGCCCAAGAGAATGTGCCAAAGAATATTGATGTACCACAGATTCAAATTTCGAATGCAGAGGACCTGTCGAACGAATTTTATGTTTCTCTGATGGACATAGTTGATTTAGATTTCTAGACAACGTAAAGATATTTACTTTAACATTCTTATTCATACCCGAGTAGAAATATTGTCAGGCTGGCCTGATATTTGATCTGCGCCTGATCACCTTGTAGTACGAAGGCCTTACTTAAGTTTGCCTTAATTTGCCTGATCAAGCTGGGGTCAGGCGGTGGTCGAGCAACCGGACTTACGGCTTACTTCAATTCGCCTGACCCGGCTAGCTTCAGGCGATGTCAAGCAACTGGACTTACGGCTTACTTCAATTCGCCTGACCCGGCTAGCTTCAGGCGATGTCAAGCAACTGGACTTGCGGCTTACTTCAATTCGCCTGATCCAGCTCACTTCAAGCAATCATCATGTAACTGGACTTCTACAGTTTGGCGCTAAAAACGGGCCTAACCTCATCTTGTCAACTGATGGACAGACATGAGAGAAGCAAGAGACATATTATTAACCATTTTATACATTTTTACATATAATTAGTACGTTGTGAATAAAATGGACAAATTCAATCGGAAGAAAATTGCGCAACGACTGCGTCTACGTGAATAGCGGGCTCTGAATAAGGGAAAAAAAGGAGAAATAATACAGCAGCAGGTTAGTATAACAATTAATTTTTTTCAAAGCCTTACAATTCTTAATTCTATAAATATAAATTGGATTAAATCTGACTATAAATTAACCATACGCCAAATTATATATGCATTGGTTGAAATATTTATTATGATACATTTGACAGATCCGGAACAGATCCACTCAGCGAGGAACAACTCGAAATTCCTGAGGATTGGCATGTGTTGGCGCTACCACTATGTAAGTAGACTTACATTTGTTTTGTGTGTCGCTTGTATTTTCCTTTACTTGGTCCGTCTCTTTTGTCAGAATAGAAAAAGAGACAGCGTAGGCCAACCAAATAATGGTAAGCTGACAGCGTAGTTCAATCTGGTAAATGTTTTGCCATCGGTGCTGATTAGCCGGACAGCGTAGGCTAACCGAATAATGATAAGTTGACTGCGTAGTTCAGTTAAGTGAAAGTAAGTCCATCGGTGCAAGTTAGCCCATAGGAAATGCACTTCGGATGGACATTACTTTCACTTAACTGAACCACGCAGTCAACTTAACATTATTTGGTTAGCCTACGCTGTCCGGGCCCATACAGCGTAGGCTAACCGAATAATGATAAGTTGACTGCGTGGTTCAGTTAAGTGAAAGTAATTCCATCGGTGCAAGTTAGCCCATAGGAAATGCACTTCGGATGGACATTACACTCACTGAACTGCACTACGCTGTCAACTTACCATTATTTGGTTGGTCTTCGCTGTACGGGCTCTCCTGCTTCGATTCTAATTTTCATTAAAAAATCACCGCTCGCAGCTTTTGCAACAATTTTTTTTCTTCTTTAAAGTAGATAATTGGATAGTGAAAAAGAGGAAAAAAAATAGAGCTCAAATTTGTGCCACCCTAATAAAATAATGTGCATACCTTATATAGATATATATATGTAGACATTGAATTCTAAGTGGGATACACATTTTCGTATTTTTCAGTGGCTGTCATTTCGAAATATAGGGAACACGGAATAGAAGTTCGTTCGAAGCAAATTGGACAAGCCGTTGGAGCGGTATCAAGGCCTGATTAATTCAGCAAAAGACTGGGACAAGTTTCGAGAGTCGCGGAAAAAAACGAACAGAACGCCCAATGTAACGTTTCCTAAAAACGTCTGGTCATAGAAACGTTGAGCTCTATTTACTTTATTCGGGAAGTTTCTTAAGTTTTTGTTTAACAAATATATTAGTTTATTTCAAGTTTTTGTTCTATTACAAATACGAGAAAAATGATGTTTGTTTTCCACATAGATATATGTGAAAAATATATGTGATAGATTTTATATTAAGATTAAAAAATAAACGATCAGCGTTATGTATAAAGTCGTGCCTTTTTCTCTTTTGTGCATGCGTTGTATTTTTTATTTCAGGAATAAACCGGTCATCCTGAGCCGTGAAAAATCATACGATTTTTCACTTTGATCAAGCCGTGAAAAATTAAGCTCTAATCAGGCCTTAATTTTTTACGCTGATCAGGCCTTGATCTTTTACACTGATCAGGCCTTGATTTTTCACCCTGATCAGGCCTTGATAGTTTACCCTGATCAGGCCTTGATTTTGTTACCCTGATCAGACGGAAGTCAGGTATTGTGTTTCAAAAATGATCAGGGCTTGATAAAAAATTCTGATCAAGGCTGGAAAAAGAAATCAGGATGCCTGATCAGATGTTTATTGTAGCTGGAGCAAGATTTCTACTCGGGTATCATACATGAGACTGTGATTGAAACTGGGTGATTTTTGTACCAGTGTAATCTCAAGGAATAAGTATTTGTTTATTTATGTGATTGTTTTAGCCTGCTACAAAATACAGATATATGATTATGTTTGATTTCAAAATAATCAAAGAAATAATTCAATTTCTAACTTATATTGGTGCTATTCCTTCGTGACCTACCAAAACCACGAATTTGGGCTACATGCGAGCTTTTACCGAGCTATTTGGGCTTCGTAAAGTCCCGCGGTATTTGGGCTATACAAGCGGCGCCTGGCGGCGGTTTCACTCACTACACGTCTGGCAACTTTGTGAACAGCCGCCATTTTGAAATGAATCGCTACAAACAAATTATTGTATACAGTCACTGATATGTACGATGAAAACCCTTTTTTGTAATTTCGATTTATTTTGTAGTTTTTCTGAAAAAAAATCCCCAAAAAGCCTATTTTTCGGCCTCTAGAGTGGCCTAACCCCTTAATAAAATGAAAATGCTTGAAATAATTCGTCGATTCATTGAAAATTTTGAAACTTTTAAAACTTCCATAGTCGAATTATTTTGAGGGAGTTCAGGTTTTCGCAGTTTTGGTCGTTCGTGTGAAATTCTTTCGGAGTTTCGATCTTTAGGGGTAGTGTATTTTTGGAGTTTTGAGCATTCTGATCATTCAAAGTTCGGAATTTCAACCCGGTCCCAAAATTTGATACAAAAACTAAAATAAACAAAAATCAAAGCAATCAATATCACACATTCTTTTTGTCTGCTCTTTTTCACCTTTCGCCCTGTCAAAAGTCGCCGGTCTGCACCAGCGCAGTCGCTTTACGATATATATTTCCGCGTGCACGCCCCCCCGCCCACCTCTCACACGACAACGCACGCGAGCTGCTGAATGGGCCTGTACGCTCACGTATGCATCTCAAGGTATACCGGGTGTCTCGCGGTCTCGTGCGAAACTATTCACACGAAATCATGCATAAACCATTATTTATATTCATTTGATTATCGTAATATTTTTATAATTACAAGATTTTTTTCTGCTATATAACGTTTATATAGGCTGGAGGCTGTGTAGAAATCCGCAAGGGTGTGCCTGGAAATAAAGAACTATCAACTATAACAATATATTTATAATTATTGTTTTACGTTATAAATTATTCGTATTCATTTCGCCATAAAAAATATGTTTATAATTCATTTTCTATATGATAAATTGTAATAATTCATTGCTAATTATTCATTCATCCACAACAATTTTCGAACTACGATAATATATTTATAATTCTTTTTTTTACGTTCATTCAATTATACAAAAACTTTTATAATTCATTTTTTTATGACAAATTATAATCATTTTTACTGATTATTTAATTATACACAACAATTTTAACGATTGGAACTAAATGATTTATACGAATTTGACGATGGACTCGATTTTTTTACATCGTCACCCGAATGATACAAATATTTTTTTCAACTTATTTTTTATTTGATAAACTGTAATAATTTCTTGCCAATTATTTATTCATCCATAATAATTGTTGAACTACGATAATATATTTATAGATCTTTTTTGACATTATAGATTATTTACTTTATTTTTGTTGTGCAAATATTTTTATAATTCATTGTTTTTATGACAAATTATAATCATTTGTTTTATACACATTTATTTATTTATACACAACAATTTTACCAATTCGAACTTTAGGGGCTATACCAGTGTGACACTTTAAAAAAATCGATTTTTTTGCCTTTTTCAAAAAACTTCAAGGTCGTATCTTTAATAATTTTATCTTGCAAAAATCGATAATTAAATCTTTAAACGCGTTTTTCAAATTTGCTAACATTGTAACTCGAAGAGCAATTATCCGATTTACTTGAAATTTTAACTGAGTACGCTTGAATATATTTACCCTACAATGACGTTGGATATTTTTGATTGGATGAAAATTGACGATTTGGCATTGAAAAAAACGACCATTTTATAGGCAAGAAAACAGACTTTTTTTCCATAACTACGCCATTTTGTTAGATTTTGATATTTTTCGAAAATCCTACGTCATTGTACAGAAAATATTGGGTTGGTAAGAAAGTCTTGCGACACTTTCCTTTCGATTAAAATATGTTTTCTTCTAACGAAGTTCTACAACATTCGAGAGTAGTATATTCAAGACTAGTCTAGAACCTTCTATGCAGTAGGGTATATAAGCGAGTCAGTTGTTCCGCGCAGACAGTACGAGCGAAGATGGATCATAGTGCACTTCGATCGATTGCATATTACGAATTTTTACAAGGGCGTTCTGCAAGAACCGCAGCCGCTAATATGTGTAGTGTGTTCAAGGCCAACGTAGTTCATCATTCAACGATATCCCGTTGGTACCAGCGTTTCCGTTCTGGCGATACATCTTTCGAAGACAAACCTAGGTCCGGCAGGAAATCAACTGTTGACGATGAAGAACTGCGAGCACTTACAAAGGCAAAGCCTAATATGTCGTCACGGGAATTAGCTTACAAACTCGGCTGTAGCCATCCCACGATTCTCCAACATTTACAAAATCTCGGATACAGAAAAGTTGATTCGTCTTAGATACCACACGATCTCAGCGAATCAAACAAAGCGACACGCATGTCCATCTGTCTTTCACTCCTGCAACGTCCACACAGAAAGGATTTTCTTCAAGAAATAGTCACTGGAGATGAAAGCTGGGTGCTTTATGTTAACTACACACGTAAGCGACAATGGCTACCGAAAGGAGAAAAACCAGATCCGACCCCTAAGCTGCCCCGTGAAGTGAAGAGAGTTTTACTCTGTTGTTGGTGGGATTCTGAGGGCATGCTATATTACGAACTGCTCCCATCCAACACCACGATAAATGCAAATACTTACTCTGCACAACTGCAAAAGCTGGCTGAAATGATCAAACAAAAAAGGCGTAAACGTCTCCAAGTTCGGCTTCTCCACGACAATGCTCGACCCCACGTAGCTAAGATGACACAACAATCTATTTCGCAGCTGGGATGGGAAGTTCTACCGCATCCACCGTATTCACCAGACCTAGCACCTACCGACTCCATCTGGTTCGAGCTTTAAAAAATTATTTACAGGATAAAAAATTTGATGATGTCGCGGATCTCAAAAATACACTGGTCGACTTTTTCAATTCACGACCCAAAGAATTCTGGAGTGCAGGCGTGCAAAGTCTGCCAGAGCGTTGGGCACGAGTTGTAGATACAGAGGGACCATACATTACTGAATAATTGTTTACTGTTAAAATAAAATGTTTTTATATTTTACTCATGTTGTGTGTCGCAAGACTTTCTTACCAACCCAATACCTTCCAGTTGAACGACATTTTTTCCTTTTTCGGTTTCAGCTACTCAATCGGCCGGAATCATGTCAGCAGTGGAGGAACTTTTTTTTGGCGCCTCCGAAGGCAGCGCATAAGTCGCTTGGATCTCAATATTTTTCCATGAAGAAATTATGTAATATCGGTCAAATATAGCCAAATATATTCTCAATTTTCCGAAAAATTTAATCGAGTACTTTTCTTCCAAAAAAATCTCGAAAATCACCGAAATTTTCAGCCTTCACACTGGTATAGCCCCTTAATGATTTGTACAAATTTGATGATAGAGTCTAATTTGTATGTGTCGTCACCCGGTATATGATACCCGTGGCATTTGACTCCGTGTATGTTTACTATATCACTGTTCCGCTACATCGAACTTTGCGACGTTTTTCCGTGACGTGTTTATAAACCCAGTGGCTTTTCATTAAGCCTCGCGCCCGGTGCACCGCGTGCCCCGAATCTTTTTCCATACTGAAAATATTTATAGATTCCGGGCTTGACCCGGAATCTTTGCCTTCTCTGCCCTTTTGGCCCCTTTCTTTCTCCGCAAATGCGGCGAAAAATCCATTGAATTTAATTGGCATTGAGTGCCGGGTATTTTCGTCGTGAAAAAGCAACAAAAAGCAACAACAAAAAAAGACAATTCGCGAGATCCGCGAAGTTTGGCATTCTTCTCGTACCTTCGTTGCGTTTTCAGGCTCGCAGAAATGTTGACTACGACATTGCGCGTGAAGGTGAAATTGACGTGAGTGTTAAGGGGTAAGGCCACGGTAGAATTTTCAAAAAATCGATTTTTTTCCCGCTAAAACGGTGCTAAAAAAATTTAGATTGACGAGAATTTTTTTTTGTTCTAGGTAAAAAATTGTAGACGCTAAATGTCACGCCGCGGCGCGCCTGAAAAAAACATAACAAAATAAAATATTAGTAAACGGCCATTTGGTACATCGAAAAAAATGTATATATATTTTCTAACAGCTTGATATTCATACTAAGTAGATGTGTAATTAATTTTATGAGTGAATCACTTTTTCATGCGAAAAAAAATTGTTAAATTCGCACATGATTTTATACCCGTTACTGTGGCCTAACCCCTTACCATTCGAATTTTGGAAAAATTAATTTACGGTAAAAGTAAGAGATTATGTTTAAATAAAATGTGTTTGTGTCGAATGTACTTCGAAGTAATTTATAATTTACCCGTGTAAATGACTTTGATATTTGATAAATTATGTGAAATGTAACATTATTTATTAATTTTTCTGAATATTTATGTGTTCAATAATGCACTGAATTTCACTTAACGTTATTATTATTTTAATTCGCTTGAACAATAATCGTAAGGCATTTATTCACATTCAATTATTTTATCTTCTTCATTTCAATAAACTCGAACGCTAATTGATTACTCAATTAATATTTAGTTTTTCATGATTTTTCGAATACATTTTTAAGAAAGTATTTATTTAATGATTAACTTACTTTATAAGATTTTTAATTATTTTAAAACTATTTTCCAAGATTCATAATTATTTTATAATTATTTTATATTTGTTTAAGAATTATTTTATCATTATTTTACAATTATTTCTCCATGACTAAAACTCGATACTTCTGGATGCCAGTTGTCAAAGATTAGCACTCTATGTTCGCCACAAAAACAACGGCGCGCAATTTAAGATGCCAGGTCATTTTGAGACACCCTTTATTTCTAAGATCCAAGGGTAACCGATAAAAATTTCTCCATCTCGATAAAATTAAACATCATCCAATTGGATATCGAACGGGAGTCCAGCAGACTGAGCATCCAAAAATATCTTGCATCGTTCAGACCCGCCAATTTTCTCGACGAAAGCGATTTGGAGGCTTTGAATTCGTCTGGGAAATTTTTATTTTGTTTTCCCGAGAAATCCCCAGGATGTGTAAGACCGCTACAGAGATGGTGGCTCGTGGGGAAAGGAGGAGTTGTGAGACGCGTATTTACCGGCAGCGGTGCCGGCACGTACTACAAAATACTACTACTCGCGACGTAAAACGTCTCGCGAGTCGAAGGGTGTATATAGAGGGTGAGGCACATAAAGTGTTACAGAGCAACAGCACTCAAACTATTGATCATATCCAAAAATGTTTCAGACAAAAGTTTCAGTGTTCGAGAAGGACTGGACCACCCTATTTTTTACCGGTGGAAGCGCTGAAGCTACGTCAAGGTCAATTCCACTTTTTCAAATGGAACCATGTATTTTTTTCGATGACATTATTGCCGATTTGAAGACGAATTCAGCGACCTACAAAACAAGGTCACTCTAGTCACGCAAAGTATGAAAATAGTCGAAAAACCGAAAAATATCGGAATGATCACTTTGACCTACACTGTGACCTTCACTGTGCGTCAGCGCCTCCACCGAAATAGAAAAAAAAATGGTCGCATTTGATGGCCCCCTTCACACCGTACAACTTTTGTCTGGAACATTTTTTTGTGACGTCGATAATGACACCCTGCGGGTATATATATATATATATATATATATATATTAGACTGATTCAAAAAAAAATTTTTTTTCTGGATTCTCGTGCTATTGTTGGGCACTGATAAAACAAAATTTCTCTAAAAAGATGGGCGCGGTCACTCAATTTTTAGAGGTGGCTATCTCGACTTTTTTGTAATTGAATTTTTTTTAACAAACGTATTGCATTTAAGCATAGTCATGGCTTCGGATTACGGATAAAAGTCACATCCAGCAGCTGTTTCGTAACAAAAATAAACTCTAACAATTTGAAAAGGGTGCAATATTCACAATTCAAATCCAGGTAGATCAATAATGGCGTCTATACTACTCTCGTTATTCATGTAGATTTATTTATCCGCATTAACATTTCGCACTTTTTACGAAAAATTAAATTATAAGCTTTTATTCATAAATCGTATATTTACATTTTCAAAATGCTACGCTTATATTATCTTCAAACTCATTTACATTTCTTCCCAGCCATTCTCAAGTTCGTTAACATTTTGGGCAGAACGAAAATGTGCAACGTTGAACAGTTTGTCCAAATCTCTCTTAAATTTACGCTCCTTCGATATTTGTGACGGCAAATTCTTTTTAACTCGATTTTTTAAAAGTTGTTTCCAGACTAGATGGAGTTTTATTGATTTCAAGATTGCGTTATTCAATCGACGCGTTGGAATTTCAGCACATTTCCATTGTTCGAAAATTTCTTTCATCGTTTCGTGTGCACTTCGACGTATGGTCAGTTTTTCTCTGTTATGCTTGTAAAAGAACAAACTCAAAACTTTTCCGATTTTTATCCGTAATCCGAAGCCATGACTATGTTTAAATGCAATACGTTCGTTAAAAAAAATTCAAATACAAAAAAGTCTAGATAGCCACCTCTAAAAATTGAGTGACCGCGCCCATCTTTTTAGAGAAATTTTGTTTTATCAGTGCCCAACAATAGCACGAGAATCGAGAAAAATTTTTTTTTTTTGAATCAGTCTAATATATATATATATATATATTAGGGTGGTTCTTAATTTGGTGACGTTGTAAATTCTTTGGTATTGTTCCTCAAAAGTAATCAATATAGATAGAAAAAAATTGGCTGCAAGCGGAAGTTTGTCCAGTAATTCTAGCCCACCCCAGCGAGCTGTCGAATTTTTATATGAAAAAATGATT
Organism: Ophion obscuratus; assembly: GCA_964007375.1. Classification (NCBI taxonomy): domain Eukaryota; kingdom Metazoa; phylum Arthropoda; class Insecta; order Hymenoptera; family Ichneumonidae; genus Ophion; species Ophion obscuratus. The sequence goes on along the minus strand of OZ023313.1, from coordinate 71,950,326 downwards.
TTTTTTCAGCACGTTTTTGCAATAGATTGCAGCGTGCATATAACTTTTTAATTTTTTTGATGCATTCTGGCAAAGTTTGTACACAAACACTTCTTGGGCAGTTATTGTCGCACTTCCATGTATCATTAATTTTAGAACCCGAGTATTTAAAAAAAGTTCTTTCAACATCCGCAATTTTTAAGGCAATTTGCTTCCAATTATTTGTGAATCAGCATAACCGATTAAAAATATTTTACGTAAATTACAGTCATGGAACGTCATCGCGATTTTTTAAACTTAAGTCGTCGATCACATGCGTCCAGCGCTGAATCGAGACATGTGCCTCACGTGGAAGCAGTAGACACATTTATTTCGAGGTTAACGAGGATTGCGCCAAGCATGGGAAGCAACACATCCGACGAAAGGATACTTGTCGGTAAGGCAGGATGGCTTTAATTGATTGTAATTTATGATAAAATTGATAAAATTGAAAATTTAAATGTTGTTTACATATTGTTATTGAGTGCGCTACGTATATCTTCATATTTCTAATTGCATATGAAAAATAAATTGCAGTTTTTCGACGTCAAACTCCTGTTTTGACCATAATGCTCGATTTTTGGAATAAATGATGACAGATTTTGCTAATTACGTGATAAATATTGAATACACGAAAATTTTACAAGGTACCTTTTTTGTGGAGCATTAAATTTCCTCCAAAATATCATATGACATTTTTTTATCATGTATAGTTGTGAAGTAATAAACAATTTTCTTAACAAAATTTTAAAAGCATGCATTTTGTCATATAAAAATTCGACAGCTCGGTGGGATGGAAAACATTCTTAATTAAACATAAAAATCCATTCGAATTATTTTCTGAATTTTTAAGCGATTAATTTCTTTCATAGAACCGATTGTTATTTTTTCGAGTTTAAACAAACAAGAAATTCACTAAAAAATTTTGAAAAAATTCGAATGGATTAAAAATGTTTAATTAAGAATGTTTTCTCTCTTGACATTGTGGCCCAAGTCCTATGATACTTGAGTTGGGTTGGCCATTTGGCCCTTTGAATTGTCGGCAATTTGACTAAAAATGATGAAAAAAAAATTTCGTACAAAAATTCTGAAAAAAATCTGACCAAAAATGTGAAAAAAATCTGAAAAAATTCTGGTCAATTGTACATAATGTCATGTAATTTTTTTTTTCCTCTTTAACGACTGGGTGGGCTATTGATGCTATATTTTTTAATTGACAAAATCTTTTTTTGCGAAAAACACGTGTTGTAGGCCAAACGAAACGCGCGCCCACTTTTCCTCAACGCTCACAGTGTTTGATATGTGACACAGGAATTTTATGTTTTTTTTCAGATTTTTAAATTTTGGCGTTAATTTTTTGTTTATAAAAAATATTGTGAAGTTAAATCGTTCCAAAAAAATCTGAAAAAATTCTCGAGTGCCTTTCAGAGATAGTACAATAACATAAAAAATCGCGGGTCAAATCGGAGACGTGCCGGGTCAGACCAAGGTCGAATCGGCATGGGATGCCCCATATATATATATATATATATATATATATATATATATATATATATATATATATATATATATATATATACATCACTCTCTCCCTCTCTTGCTCTAACTTTTGATCGCACACACCAAAACGACATACACAGTGCACTATACTTTCCCAGATTTAGGATCCCACAACCCCCCTCCCCCTTCTCGCTTATTCGCTGTGACTTTTTCCATCCGTTAAATGAGACATTGGCAACGGAACGAGATGAACCGCGTCAAGTGCACCGGATCGCTTTACCCTTCTTACACACCCACACACACACACACACACACACACGCACGCACATGAACACACTTGGTAAAGTTCCGTGACCAGGAAACCTCAATCAGTTCCACGGTCTCGAATTACCGCAAATTGTACGCTTAACTCCAAATCAGAATTCCACATATACGTACACCTAATTCCTTTTTTCATCGCTCGAATTAAAACACCCTCTACTTACCGTCAGTCCCTAGTCTCGGGCTTTCGTTCATTGTTTCATTCGCATCACAAGGTACGAGCTGAAAAACGCAGATTTTGAAAGGGTATATTATGTTTATTTTATTGTCGATGGATACTTTTGTCAGCGGCGATTTTTTGATTAAATTGAGTATACCGCGTTTCCATTCGAAAAATCGAAAAATATTGCGGTGTTTCGTAAATGCGCTGATGAAAAAAAAGTCATTTTTATTGTCATCGAATGTCCCAGTTCAAAACATCGAAATCTTGTACTATACATTATTTTGTACGAGTTCGTCTTTGCGCATCATTATAATAAAGGGACACCCTGTATATGGATATATATATATATATATATATATATATATATATATATATATATTAGGGTGTGCGAAAATAAATCGATATATTTTTTTTCGGTTGCATCCACCGAAAACAGGTGAATTAAGGTAAACAAAGAAGAATCCTCGAAGGAGAGCTCAAAAAAAAATTATTTCGAACGGCGCATTGCATTTGAATACTTTCCATAAGAATAACACAGGAAAATATTGGCACTTCTGAACGTCGTAGTAAAACTCTTCAGAAAAAAATCTCACAAAAATGTCATTAAGATATTCTGATAGAGAAATGAATTCCCTACAAAAAAAGTTCCTACGAACAATTAGCTTAGAACAACCGTTCAAGTGGTATCGCTGTCTGAAGTTATTTTTTATTTTATTTAAGTCTGGTGGCAGCATGCGGTAGCTCGTAGTGCAAAATTACAAGCTTCACGCTAGCGCCACGAACGGAAAACCGCGACATTTTTCCCCCAAATCAAGATCTGTCACTGCTACAGAATTTCATTCGTTATTTCGAAGTGAATCCTGTAGTAGGGGAGGCTGCCTCGAAAAAATTAGCTAGTCACTTGTGGTACTTTAACGAGAAAATTGTTGTTATGTCGTTTTTTGACAATGCTGTGCCGATAAGTGTGAAGGCGAAAATTGTACAAGCTCTGCAATCTCGAGTAAAATCCAAAAATCCTTCCGAGCGAGTAATTGTTGAAAAAAATGATTGGGAAATGGTGCTGAAAGAAGACATAAGCGATTTCGTTACTCAAGAATCCTTATTTCTTTTCCAGCAATTAAATTTGCCTCGTGATTTTTTGAGAGTAAATATTGAATTATGGCCGGAAAATGCCACTTATTTGAGTTGCTTAGATTTTTTTAAGTCCAAAAGTCTTTAATAACGTAGCCGAACGTGGTGTCACTTTGATAGAAGCATATAACGGTTAATTAACAAAAAACGAAGAGCAGCTACAATATTTATTGGGCGTAGTGCAAAATCATCGACAGAAATACCCTAATTGCAACAGACTCTTTAAAAAAGGAACGGTGATTATCAAGCATTATAATGTAAAAACAAATCATTTTATCTTATTAAACGAAATTAATTCAATAAAACTTTTCGAAACACGATCAATGATGGACGTCGTTTCTTTTATATTTCTTGTTGTACTTGATTCTTTTTTGTATCAGAGAAATATTTTGAGAACGATTCCATGCAAATTGTATGTTAGAGCAGAACATTCTCTACAAAAAAAAACCCCAAAAAGTTTTTTCGTAAAGCGAAAAATGCGATTTTTACAGCCTTCTAAATTATTATTTTTTCTATCAATTCAATTTCAGACAGCGATTCCACTTGAACGGTTGTTCTGAGCTAATTTTTCGTAAAAACTGTTTTGTTGGAAATTCAATTCTGCATGAGAATATGTTAATGACATCTTTGTGTGATTTTTTCCTGACGAGTTGCACTACCACATTCAGAAATCCCAATATTTTCCTGGGTTATTCTTATGGAAAATATTCAAATGCAATGCGCCATTCGAAATAATTTTTTTTGAGCTCTCTTTCGAGGATTCTTCTTTTTTTACCTTAATTCACCTGTTTTTGGTGGATGCAACCGAAAAAAAGTATCAATTTTTTTCCGCACACCCTAATATATATTGGGTTGGTAAGAAAGTCTTGCGACACACAACATGAGTAAAATATAAAAACATTTTATTTTAACAGTAAACAATTATTCAGTAATGTATGCTCCCTCTGTATCTGCAACTCGTGCCCAACGCTCTGGTAGACTTTGCACGCCTGCACTCCAGAATTCTTTGGGTCGTGAATTGAAAAAGTCGACCAGTGTATTTTTGAGATCCGCGACATCATCAAATTTTTTATCCTGTAAATAATCGTTTAAAGCTCGAAACAGATGGTAGTCGGTAGGTGCTAGGTCTGGTGAATACGGTGGATGCGGTAGAACTTCCCATCCCAGCTGCGAAATAGATTGTTGTGTCATCTTAGCTACGTGGGGTCGAGCATTGTCGTGGAGAAGCCGAACTTGGAGACGTTTACGCCTTTTTTGTTTGATAATTTCAGCCAGCTTTTGCAGTTGTGCAGAGTAAGTATTTGCATTTATCGTGGTGTTGGATGGGAGCAGTTCGTAATATAGCATGCCCTCAGAATCCCACCAACAACAGAGTAAAACTCTCTTCACTTCACGGGGCAGCTTAGGGGTCGGATCTGGTTTTTCTCCTTTCGGTAGCCATTGTCGCTTACGTGTGTAGTTAACATAAAGCACCCAGCTTTCATCTCCAGTGACTATTTCTTGAAGAAAATCCTTTCTGTGTGGACGTTGCAGGAGTGAAAGACAGATGGACATGCGTGTCGCTTTGTTTGATTCGCTGAGATCGTGTGGTATCCAAGACGAATCAACTTCTCTGTATCCGAGATTTTGTAAATGTTGGAGAATCGTGGGATGGCTACAGCCGAGTTTGTAAGCTAATTCCCGTGACGACGTATTAGGCTTTGCCTTTGTAAGTGCTCGTAGTTCTTCATCGTCAACAGTTGATTTCCTGCCGGACCTAGGTTTGTCTTCACAAGATGTATCGCCAGAACGGAAACGCTGGTACCAACGGGATATCGTTGAATGATGAACTACGTTGGCCTTGAACACACTACACATATTAGCGGCTGCGGTTCTTGCAGAACGCCCTTGTAAAAATTCGTAATATGCAATCGATCGAAGTGCACTATGATCCATCTTCGCTCGTACTGTCTGCGCGGAACAACTGACTCGCTTATATACCCTACGGCATGGAAGGTTCTAGACTAGTCTTGAATATACTACTCTCGAATGTTGTAGAACTTCGTTAGAAGAAAACATATTTTAATCGAAAGGAAAGTGTCGCAAGACTTTCTTACCAACCCAATATATATATATATATATATATATATATCGAGGTAACAAAATTTGTGGAAATGTAACAACGAATATTTTAGACATTTGGCTATATGAAAATATATTTATATTTATATATGGTTTATCGTTAAAATTATTTTTATTCTCTTTAATTTCGCAATTGTCAAGATCACTTGAATTTTTCCAATTGTGCTATTTTGATTAACCTTGTACGTGGCAAAATTTGTGAAAATATCAAGACGATCATTCTTAACATTTGGCTATAATGAAAAAAAATATATATATATATATATATCTTCCATATGTGATAAAAAGTATTTATTAAAATATAAAGAGGAATATTTTTAACATTTGGCCGAGTTAAAAAAACAATATAGAGCCGTAAATTTGTTTATGTAGCCAAAAGTCGAAAATATTCGCTTTATTTTGTAATAATAAGTCCGTAATAAATATTCGTAATTGAAGGTATTTGTCGAAATATAAAAACGAGTGTTTTCAACATTTGGCAATATAGAAAGAAAAAAAAATATGTATACTTTTTTGTAGCCAAATGTTGAGAATATTCGTCAACATATTTAAAAAAAAAATTGCCACGTACACTTTTATGAAAAAAAAAAATACAGTTGATATTTCACGCTCTACCGTCCCTTCGTCTTTACCATTGTATCGATAAATATTACATGATTTATAGAAAAAAATTCACGTCATATTTTCTGCGTTTATATATTTTTTTTCTCGAAGCAATTGACAAACGAGAGAATTTTAGTTCTAATGTGGCGAAGAATCAATGTTGAAATTTCTTTCCCATCAGCTTGACCGATTTATGAGGAATCCCGGGAAACATTTCGGTACCGTCCTCGTTTCTGACGTCAACGAAGTTGCGCTCGAGGAGCTCCTCGAAGCCGGCCTGAGCGGCGTTTTTTTGGGAAAACGTGGACGTGAACACGGTCGACGTTGCCCCGATGTCGTAGGCCACTGCTATTTTGTCACTTATGAGGCAAACATTTGAAGAATAATTCGATCAAATTATATCCAAAACCTTACACTGAAGAAACAAGTATTTGAAACGAAAAAATTGAAATTATTAAAATGTAATAATCTAATTACTTTTTAAAACCATTGAAATAATTAAAAACTTTAATTAAATTATTTATAAAAATTAAAATTATTTTTTGAAAAAATTGTAAATAATTCAAATTTAGTATTCAATTTTTTTTAAATTAAATTATTTTAATTTTGAAAATTAATTATTTGAATTAAATTAAATTATTTTTTATTATTTATTTATTATAAATTATAAATTTATAATAAATAAATAAATTTATAATCAATAAAATTATAAATATTATAAATTATTATTTATTTATTATAAATTAAATTATTTGGATTAAATTAAATTATTTGAATTTCATATTCAAATTATTTTTGAAGATGAGTGACATCGATAAAATTTATTATTCAAATTATTTAATGACAAACTATGAAATGATAGGTTGTTTAAAGAATAATTTATTGAATATAGCGGATATCGGGAATGATAAAATATTTTAGTCGCTTATCTTACTTTACATATCAACGATTTCATATAATTTTATTTTTGTACGTTTGTATATTTATATATTTATATATTCAGTGACAATGCAGTATACTCGTGGGACCTGGCCACTGTAAAAAAAAGGTCCCACCTACCGAGCCTGAAGGAGTTGACATCCTAGGCCTTGTCCACGAAACTTCGAATCGACGCACAAACCATACGCCGTGATAAAATTATCGACCTTGTAAATATCTCGCGGATTTGCCTCAGTCTCCAGATCGTGCATCATGTGTAACAGCTTGTTGATTGGTGCAGATCGAAACTATGCGAAAAAAAAGCATAATCATCTGCCATGCATAAATCTTAACAAGGATGAAAACCAAAGGAACGAATAAACAAAAATTGACAGATAATGAGGCACGGTTGATAATAGATCGAAAAACCGAGAGGGAGAGAGGGGAGATAATAAAATAAAATTTCAATTTTCTTTTCTTTAAAAAAAAAAGAAAATTTTCTTTCTTTCTGTAAAAAAGATTTTTTTTAAATAAAAATTTTATTTTCTTTAAAAAAAAGAAAATTCTCTTATAAAAAGGAGAGAGAGAGAGAGAGAGATTTCGGAGGTTAGAATCCTACCCCGCGAGGTACTGTAGACCATTCTCAGCATCTCCCAAGGAACATCACTTAAGTATCCACCTCCGATTTTGTTGAAACTCATATATGTGATAAAGCATTGAAAACTATTAGACACATATGTTTTTTTATTTACGGAAAAACGTTTTTAAGAGGGGAAACGGACTCTCAAATAAAGGCGTATCACCCCTTAATTTTATTTTTTTCGATTATTATATAATGGAAACATCGCTTTACATTATAAGAATTTTGGTGTTTGTTACATTGAGATCGGTGGACTGCTTATGGGTGAAACTGCAAAACTGCAAAGGGGTGGTTTCTTCCCTTAAAACCTATTTTCCGCAGATAACAAAAAATCCGTGTCTAATAGTGTTCAATGCTTTATCACATACATAAGTTTCAACAAAATCGACGGCGGACACTGAAGTGATGTTCTTTGTTAGGCAAGATTTTCCACAACCTCGACAAAATAAGAAAAATATATGTAGAACAGAAGGGGTAAGACTGCACAAAAATTTTTAAATGACTTTTTACCCTTTTTGTAACATTTTTGGAACAATAGTAGTATTTTTACCCTTTTTGTAACATTTTTGTAACAATAGTAGTATTTTTACCCTTTTTCTAACATTTTTGATACGATAGTAGTATTTTTACCATTTTTGTAACATTTTTGTAGCAACAGTAGCATTTTTTACCCTTTTTTAAACATTTTTGTAACAACGGTGGTATTTTTTACCTTTTTTGTAACATTTTTGTAACAATAGTAGTATTTTTTACCCTTTTTGTAACATTTTTGTAGCAATAGTAGCATTTTTTACCCTTTTTGTAACATTTTTGTAACAATAGAGGTATTTTTTACCTTTTTGTAACATTCTTGTAACAATAGTAGTATTTTTTACCCTTTTTCTAACATTTTTGTAACAATAGTAGCATTTTTTACCCTTTTTGTAACATTTTTGTAACAATGGTGGTATTTTTTTACCTTTTTTGTAACACTTTTGTAACAATAGTAGTATTTTTTACCCTTTTTGTAACATTTTTGTAGCAATAGTAGCATTTTTTACCCTTTTTGTAACATTTTTGTAACAATAGTGGTATTTTTTACCTTTTTGTAACATTCTTGTAACAATAGTAGTATTTTTTACCCTTTTTGTAACATTTTTGTAACAATAGTAGTATTTTTTACCCTTTTTGTAACAATAGTAACATTTACTACAATTTATTTCTAAAGCTGTTCATCATCCAGTTTTTTTCTCCCTATTACGTATTTTCCGACTCTTGTCACTATGACACAATTCCCACGACGGTTTTGTCACGCCAAGATAGCGTGCGATAAAATGCCTTCTTATACAGAAAGAAATGCTGACTTCGAAAAATGGCGCTGTTCAACGCTCCACGCTAGCGCTCACCTCGATCCTCGAGTGCAATGTTTCGTCCAAGGTCTTGCAGGCTACCAGGGTCATATTGACACCGGCCAGAACGGGTCTCGAACTTTTGCCGTCGACGAGAAAGGCTCCGGTCACCAGTCCTTTTTGCAGAGGCAAACTCCATAATTTACAAAGATCTTCGATCGCTACCGGATCTTCGTGGGCCTCTGGAATTTTGTCAGACTTGCGTGAAACACAAGGCATGCCTCAAAGTCTCATATAGGCTGTCTCAAAATGACCTGACATTTTAATTTATAAATAAAACAAATTATTTATTTTTAAAATACGAATATTTTCATTTAGATATCAGGTCCGAACATGGAGGTTATGTGTGGAATATCCGATAAATGCAAACGTCCACTCGAGTGAACGTTCGCAAACAGGGACGAGCAAAAGATCTTTTGACGTCATTTTCAATAACATTTTGGCATAATTGCAGACTTATTTCGTTAATGGTGCGTGCAATTGGCTTCCTTGAGCTCCGGAATGGTATGCGATTCATTGGAATACACTTTTTCTTTCAGAAAACCTCAAAGAAAGAAGACCTGCATATTTCGCCCGCAGTGTGGCAGGTTGCGCCATCTTGTTGAATGAATATGTCTTCCAAGTCCATGCCGTTTATGCAATTTATCGAATATTGTGTTCCAATCATAACCTTCACGTTTGTGCCTAATATTAAACAAAAATATTCGTACCTTTCAAATAAACAATACGTTTTATTAATAAATTAAAATGTCAGATCATTTTGAGACACCCTTCGTTGGGTGGTTGCATTTAAAACCGCCCGCTGGCTACAGATGGCGCAACGTACAATATTTTCTCGAATTCAGAGTTGGTACTCCATTATGATAAGGTTCATAGAGTCCCGCTGGAGCGCCATAGATGACATTTGTGCACGGCGTCAACATAATCTATTTCAATTGTAGTTACATAGGCAAGTTATGCTCCGTTATTTCCGGGTAAAGGAATCGGTCGCGGAAACGCATATGGAGTAGAAATTGTGCTAGCCTGTCGGAGTTATGACCTAGTAACTGGCTCGCCCGATTGAGCCCATACGAACTGACCAATGGTTGACTTGCTATGAGCTAGTAATATTGTGAATGTTTTGTTATCCAGCCCTTGGTCACAAATGACAAAGTGAGGTTATGCGACTACGTGTAGTTCCATCGAGCGAATGACTCATGTCTGGCTAGCCATCTTGAGTTTCAGATGGCTCTGCAAAATAAAAAAATTCTCAAGTGGGCTTGACGCCATGATCTCTCCAACACTAACTAACGGCGGCTATGCACCCCTTGGCTAGTCACCGCCCAGCCGATCTTGGTCACAAATTACAAAACGTGGTTATGTGACTACATGCAGTTCCATAGAGCAATTGGCCACGGTCTTATAAACAGGTCTAGGCACAGAAGCTAAAATCGTGTGACACTAAGTGAGGCCAATTGAGTTCCAAATTCCGCCACGTCGCTAGCGTCGGAGCGGCCGATTTACTTATATATACTAGTGTTGTTGTGTTTGCTAGTGTATTGTGTATAACCTCGTCGCCACCTTAGCACACCGTATACCGACGGCCAACAGAAGTAATAATGTTTATTTTATTTGAAGTGTCTTTTATTGAAGTGAACGGATGATTCAAGTGAATTGATAATTGAAGTCAAAATTTTGCAATGCCTGAAAGATCCTATATTGCGTGAAAAATGGGTGAAGGCAGTATATCGCCACCCATAAATGAATTAAAAACAATGCACAAAATATGCGAGAAGCATTTTAATCAATCCGACATTGTGCGCCACTTCATCCATAAAGACGGAGATGGACAAATGATCGCACACGTTTCTATGATAAATGCTATATGTAATTATGTAGAGGATGTATTCTTATTACAACCATGAAGACAGTACGCATGCGCTAGTATATCGTTCTCTGTCCCACAATCACGGTCGTATATACAGGTCTGGGCACTCCGTTAAAAAATGCGTGACTCTAAGTGACGCCTCTATTTGCGCATTCCACCGCGGCGCTAGTAAAGGGGAGGCACTTTTGTTTATACTGCGTTTACGGGGCATGATGTCTACTGATATTTTCTACTACTTTTCTACTACTACTACTACTAATGAAAGGAATGCGTGCTACACGTAAAAGGGAAAGAAATTCGCATACACGCATACATCGCGCTCTGTCGCACATGCCTCTGAGATAGCAGCGCTCCACGCTTTTGCAGCCAATTCCGCAAAGAGTGGCGTCACATAGAGGCACGCTTTGAGATATACGAAATATACGGGAGTGCCCAGACCTGTCTATACGACCGTGCCCACAATCGACCGCTCCGATACTAGCGCTCCAAATAGTGTGGCCCGTTTCGGAACTTAAATGTCCTCACTTTTTGTCACACGACGGCCTATGCAAAGTATATGGGAGTGCCCAGACCTGTTTATAAGACCGTGCAATTGGCTCATGGCTGGCTAAGCAACTTGAGTTACAGATGGCGTTGCGAATGCAAGCATTCTCAAGTAGGTATCTTTCCATGGTCTAGGCAGCTATGCGGCTGTGCACCCCTTGGCCAGTCACTGCTCAGCCAAGTTTGGTCACGAATGATAAAGTGTGGTTATGTGACTACGTGTAGTTCTATCGAGCGATTGGCTCATGGCTGGCTAAGCAACTTGAGTTACAGATGTCGTTGCGAATGCAACGATTCTCAAGTAGGTATCTCGCCATGACCTAGCCAGCTAACTGCGGCTGTGCACCCCTTGGCTATTCACTGCTCAGCCGATTTTGGTCACAAATGACAAAGTGTGGTTATGTGAGTACGTGTAGTTCCATCCAGCGACTGGCTCATGGTTGGTTAAGCAACTTGAGTTACAGATGACGTTGCGAATGAAAAAAAAACCTCAAGTCGGCATCTCGCGATGACCTAGCGAACACTTCCGAACTGCGGCCACAACACCCCCTTGATACTGGCCTACTATTCCGATACGATGAACGAAAACATGTTTTGTCCCGGTTTTTTAGTTCTTGAAATCGCCACTGCCTAGCGTTGGCTGTTGTGTGACAGCCTTCGGCTCTGAATACTCCGATCAGCTGAACGATTCGATACTTTCGTGGTTTTCGCCTGTTATCGTTATGGCGGCGTTATTTATTGTGTTCAAATGAAAAATCATTACAATGGAAAATCATTCCAAATATATCAATAGACTTTTATTCATGTCAAATATTCGAAACACCGGCGCAACATACATATATATGCATGCCTGTCACATGACTACTAGCGCCACAGTGCGGCAAGGACATTTTGCGAACAGCATTTATCTACCAGTGTCAGGGGGCTGGGTCGCACTAACCCGGAATAAATTATCGGACCAATACAATTTAAGGTTATGTAATTCTATGCGATTAACGCTCTTAATGCGAACGCAATTGAGTCATTAATCCGATAATGTTATTTACATTTGTTAATCCACCCATTTTTCAATAATTCGACACTGTGTAGTGCAACATATGCAGACGATAAGAAAATTCAGAAATTAGACAAGTAGAACTGGCTCAGTGGACAATGTCACAACTCATCACCCAGAGGTCCCGGAATCGAAACTACGTTACGGCGTAATAGTTTGTCTGAGATAATTTAAAATTGAACTATTAATATATTTATAGCCCAAATGTCATAACCCTAATTAATGAAAAACGAAGAATATCGTAAAAGGGTCCAATGATGTAAATAATGTGCAAAAAAAATCACGAAAATATAAACATATAGCCACAATTTTTTAAAATCTAATCGTCACCTAATTTTTTGTTCCCAGTCACAAACTGAAAAAACTAGGTCATGGCTAGGTCATCAATATAATACAGCCGTGAGATATATCTTTTTTTTCTAGCCACCATCTAATTTGTTGTATTCAGTAACTAGAGGACCAAAGCGTTACAAGGCTGGGTAGTCAATCGCTAAGATGGCTGGCTAATGGTGATTTGAAACATCATTTTACTAGCTTGTGGCTAGGCGGTAATGAGTTACGTTTTCCACTCAGGCATTTGTTCCAGTCAATGCAGTCAGCGCTTACGGCTCAGCATTTGACCCCGTACGAAGCAGTGAAAAAATTGCTAGACGATTGGACTGCCTCTGAAGTCGAGTTCTTCCTAAGTGCATCCGATCACTGGTCAAAAAACGAGCCAGACTTGCCTCCTCAGATGGACAGTACTTTTGATAATCCAATTCGTCAACATGCTACCCAACCACTATCTTTCCCTCGGCTCAAAGATGATCGGTTTCGTATGCGGCCACCTAGCAATCGTAATTACTATTGGATCACAGTCTTGATGGACTCACTAAAATACTGGCACACCGGCTCGTCGCTGGCAAACCGCTCGCACATCAAATGCAGCACTTCCTCGAAACGATCCTCAGGTAGTTCCTGAATGGAAAAATGCGGATACTTTCCGTCGGGATTCTTTTTTCGTCCGCTTACCACCCCCCACACTTTCAACGGACCGGGCTTTCTCTTCCATCCTAACATATCGTCACTGTACTTCACCAATTTAGCCATGATCTAGCGAATATTTTATGCCAATGCAGATGCACAGAAACGAGCCAAACAAATTGAAAAATAATGACACGATTGCAGCCACTCGTGATTTACGAATAAAGACGCTTGCACGAGTCTCGCTGTCGTCATTAACGATAACAGTTCGTGACGAAGAGCATCAGCACCCAGGCGCGATAAGATTTTTACGTATAGTTACAAAAGGACGATAAGACGTGCGGAGCCCGATAAAATTATCGTATTACTGAAGATTGTATTTTATTCTGAATGATTTTCTATTTTTATTCTTCTTATCTTGGCTCTCTTGACGAGAATTTCTGTTTTGTGCAATTGTGTTTTGAGTAATTCTGTTCTGCGGACAAAAAGCAGATTTCTTTCTTTCGTAAGGCAGATATAGAGGAGGTTACGAGGTCTTAAAAAATCACTTGGGACAATCGATTCGTACAGTCATGGTCAGATAAAATATAGATCGGACGACGCGAATTGCCGATTTGCGATCGTTCTTCGAGAAGAACTTTAGCCGACGAACTCCACACACCCCGGCGTCCGTACGGAGCTCGGATGGTCACTGATACTAAATAGTTGATGCTGCCATCGGATCACTCCACAATGCCAGTGAGGCACATCATTCCAGCTTCGATCGCGCAATTGAACTTATCATTTTGCCCTCAATTGGTCGCCCCGCAGTGTCTCACGCGAATGCGATTGGGGAGTGCAACCTTATAGGAGGCGACTTATGTCGGCTGCTTAAAGGGTCAAACCCAATAACTGTATAACTAAATGACAAGAAAAAGATGCAAATTTCGGATTCCGAAAATAAATAATGAGACAAATCTTAAAACCCAAAGAAAATTAGTGTTGCAAATTAAACTCAATTAATGAAACTCAAATTAAGTGTGTGTACACTTAATTTGAGTGACACACACACACACACACATATATATATATATATACATATACATATATTCAGTTGACCACAATTGGCTGCGGCAAATTGCACCCCAAAGACGGTGGTCGGTTAATGTATGGTGTGGGATTATTGGGGATAGAATCATCGGCCCTTATTTCATCGAAGGGAATCTTAATGGTAGGAAGTACACCACATTCCTTCAAGAAACAATAGGTCCGTTATTGGAAGAAATACCTTTAGAAATAAGAAACAAAACGTGGTATCAACACGATAGGTGCCAGGCACATTTTTCGCTGATAGCTAAAAATGAATTGCAAAAGAGATTTCAAACTACGCCGGATGATATGCGTGAGAGAATTCTTCGAGCCTGTGATTCGATAAGTGCCGAAGTGATAAGAAATTCTACACAATCTGTGATGAGGAGATTGCAATACTGCATTGATTCCAACGGCAATCACTTTAAACATCTACTGTGAATAAAGGTAATTTCACATAAAAATAAAGTGCATGTCACTTTTTGATTTTAAATGACCTTGAACGACTTTGACTCCGAAATGTTTTTTATGCAGTTTTCGATGCTCTACAAGACAGTTGAAAAAAAATGTACCGTTCCATTTAAAAAAGTGGAGGTGACCTTTACCGTGCGACAGCGCCTCCACTGAGATAAAAAAGAATGGTCGCATTTGATGACCCCTTTCGTACAGTACAACTTTTGTTTCAAACATTTTTTTGTGACGTCGATAATTACAGAAATATTCAAGGTGGCAACAGTTAGTGCCTCACCCTGTATATAGCTAATTTCGAACACCTGTTAAAATGAAATACAAATCTAAATATCTCGGATCACTACCTAATATTTGGTAGTGATCCGAGATATTTAGATTGGTATCATCGATACTGACCTTGAATGACCTTGACCGACTTTGACCCCCTACTGTTTTTTATGCGGCTTGAGCTGCTCCACGAGATGGTTGAAAAAAATGTACCATTCCATTAAAAAAAGTCGAGGTGACCTTCACTGCGTCAGCACAAGTTTTATCTAGAACATTTTTTTTGTGATGTCGATAATTACCGAGTTATTTCGGGTGGCAGAGATAAGAGGGATATCCTGTATACACACACACACACACACACACACACACACACACACACACACACACACACACACACGCACGCACACACACACACGCACGCACACACACACACACACACGCACACGCACGCACGCACGCACGCACGCACGCACACACACATGCATACATACAGGATATTCCTCTTATCTCTGCCACCCGAAATAACTCGGTAATTATCGACGTCACAAAAAAATGTTCTAGACAAAAGTTGTGCAGACCCACAATGAAGGTCACCTCGACTTTTTTCGAATGGAATGGTACTTTTTTTTCAACCATCTTGTGGAGCACCTCAAGCCGCATAAAAAACAGTAGGGTGTCCAAGTCGTTCAAGATCATTCAAGGTCAGTATCGATGATACAAATCTAAATATCTCGGATCACTACCAAATATTAGGTAGTGATCCGAGATATTTAGACTTGTATTTTATTTTAATAGGTGTTCGAAATTAGCTCAAATGACTGTGACCCCCTAATGTTTTTTATGCGGCATGATGTGCTCCACAAGATGGTTGAAAAAAATGTACCATTCCATTTAAAAAAGTGGAGATGACCTTCAATGTGCGTCAGCGCCTCCACCGAAATAAAAATAATTGGTCGCATTTGATGGCCCCCTTCACACCGTACAACTTTTGTCTGGAACTTATTTTTGTGACGTCGATAATTACCGAATTATTTCAGGGGGCAGAGATAAAAAGGACACCCTATATATATATATATATATATATATATATATATATATATATATATATATATATATATATATATATATTAGACTGATTCAAAAAAAAATTTTCCTTCTGGATTCTCGTGCTATTGTTGGGCACTGATAAAACAAAATTTCTCTAAAAAGATGGGCGCGGTCACTCAATTTTTAGAGGTGGCTATCTCGATTTTTTTGTATTTGAATTTTTTTTAACGAACGTATTGCATTTAAGCATAGTCATGGCTTCGGATTACGGATAAAAATCACATCCAGCAGCTTTTTCGTAACAAAAATAAACTCTAACAATTTGAAAAGGGTGCAATATTCACAAATCAAATCCAGGTAGATCAATAATGGCGTCTATACTACTCTCGTTATTCATGTAGATTTATTTATACGCATTAACATTTCGCACTTTTTACGAAAAATTAAATTATAAGCTTTCATTCATAAATCGTATATTTACATTTTCAAAATGCTACGCTTATATTATCTTCAAACTCATTTACATTTCTTCCCAGCCATTCTCAAGTTCGTTAACATTTTGGGCAGAACGAAAATGTGCAACGTTGAACAGTTTGTCCAAATCTCTCTTAAATGTACGCTCCTTCGATATTTGTGACGGCAAATTCTTTTTAACTCGATTTTTTAAAAGTTGTTTCTAGACTAGATGGAGTCTTATTGATTTCAAGATTGCGTTATTCAATCGACGGGTTGGAATTTCAGCACATTTCCATTGTTCAAAAATTTCTTTCATCGTTTCGTGTGCACTTCGACGTATGGTCAGTTTTTCTCTGTTATGTTTGTAAAAGAACAAACTCAAAACTTTTCCGATTTTTATCTGTAATCCGAAGCCATGACTATGCTTAAATGCAATACGTTCGTTAAAAAAAATTCAAATACAAAAAAGTCGAGATAGCCACCTCTAAAAATTGAGTGACCGCGCCCATCTTTTTAGAGAAATTTTGTTTTATCAGTGCCCAACAATAGCACGAGAATCCAGAAGGAAATTTTTTTTTTGAATCAGTCTAATATATATATATATACGGTGTCCTTTTTGGAAGATGAAAGCATTAAGCAAAAAAAAGAACGACGGATAATAATGTGTATTAATTGAGAAACTTGACTAAATTGCCACTGTGTAACTGTGTATATATGTATTTGATGTGATACCATGAAAAAACGTTTGAATTTCGCCGCCTTATCTAACGGTGTGAAACTGGCATCAAGATAAGCGAAAACTTGATGTGAAGTTGTCCATAAGTCAAATGCATGATTCACAATAAATATGCGAGAGCGGCTCTACAGTCGAACCGGCAGCTACCACCCAGCGCCGCCCCATTGGAACCCTTATTTTCAACAATTTCGCGTATGCTATCAAGCACGGAGTTCGGACTACCGCATACTCTGAGCTCCACAGCTCGCGACAGTGTTGCCAGGTTAGGAGACTTCCTCCTAGATTTAGGGGTATATTCCCTGGGTTAGGAGAGAAATAGGGGGGGGGGGGAATTGTAGGAGATTTTTAGGAGAGTTCTGAAGCGTGAGGGTATTTTTAGGCGATCATAAATTTCCGAGGTTTTTTTTTCTCAAAACAAGTAAAAAAATCAACCACAAGTGCACCAATTCCGAGTGAACGCACACAAACAAGTAAGCCCAAACAAACGAAAACAATCATTCAAACCCAACCAATACAAGCTACGAAACAAAATGTCGGTCGCAATGGTCGTGGCTATAATGCACGTTCGACTCACGCTCAGCGTTGATTGCTGTGAATTTAAGCCGACAGCTTGTATATTGAAGCGTTTCAGCTCTAAGAATATTTATAATAATGTAAATGACAGCGATGTTCGAACCCTCGATATATTTCCTGACAGTTAGAGCCGAAATTTAGCTATTTATGCATCAGTGAATTCTTCATTGCAATAAGTATCAATCCGATGAGGAATCCACTCTGTGCTCATTCTGTTCGTTATCGTTTTCGCTTTAAAATGCCTCTTCGTCCATCGTGCTGCGGGTATTTTTCTATTTTTGGCAGAACTTCAAAGAGGGACCGACGATTTTAGCAAGTTTTTCCCCAAGTTTTCAATAAAAGTTGAGGGTTTCGGGGGAATTATTACTCAATTTGTATTCAGGGGGCAAAAATACGTAAAATGGACTTAGAATGGACCGTCGTCAATAAGTATGAGTTACACTTTAGAATAGTTCAAAGTATATACAAGATTAACAAGTGAAAAATTGTAATAATAAACGAATATATAGACAAATATAAAAGCGAGATTCTTGTAATATGCAAATTCAAAAATAAATACATCCCCTCCAAGGCGCAAAGACAGGTTACCATACCACCATAAATGTTTTTACCGACCGTACGTTTCACCTAACCACAACAATTATTTCTATAAAAAAAAGTATTCATCTTCATCTATAGTTTGCACAGACCGCAGAAATCAAGTTTCAAAATAAAATAGCCAATACACAAGTAGAAAATGCATTTTAAATAACAGCTATTTGATGACATTCGACCCTAAACTCTAATGGGGAAACGATAAAAAAAGCGTACTCAAAAATGAAGGCAACAAGGATGGCGCTACGATCGCGCGAAGGATTGCGGTGGTAGCTTCACTTGACACAGACCGAACGCGACTTTGACACGTTACTAAAGCGAACGAAAAGACTGTGAAAAAACTGCGAAATTGCGAGCAGTCATTAACTCGCTGGTTATTATATTCCTAATGAATAAGTATTGTTAACTTTGTAAAGTTCAATCTTCATTTATTATAATTGCCAATATCCCTTCACGCGTTCCGACAAGTTTTTAAAGTTCTTTACCTTTCGCGTTTACCCCACCATGTTTGATATCGCATTAATTAGTACGCTAGCATAGGGTACGGAGCCTTCTCACTACTATGCTATGGCATAGTAGTGAGACAGACGAGCCTAGCAATATGCAGAGTGTAACGCGGGGGGTGGAATAAAAAACGTATAAGGACGGGGGACCTCAATACCTATCGATAGAACCCCTATGCATTTTATGCGATTTTCAGTGGTTTAAAAGTTATTTTGATTTTTGTGATTTTTTTGTAAGATACTAATTTTATACGACAGTTCGTAAATTAAATTAAATTATTGAGCGTACTCGCGTGATTTTTTTCTTTACAGAGTATAATAGTGGGCCTAACGTACTAAAATACTACTTTCACACATGAGCCGAAAAATTTTCCAATACAAAATGAAGTCCGTAATTATTTTTGCAAATCTAATTTCTGTCCCAACTTTCAACGGCTCTAGGATTTAAAAAATCACATAGGGTTGTTTTCTACAACTTATATATTTGAAACTCAATTGAAAACTACACACACACAAACATTACCATGTAAAAGTATTATTATATTATTATTAGAGTATTTTTCACATGAAAATTACGAAAACAAAATTCAATGTGACGTAAAATTTGCGTTCGATCTCTTGTCGAGTGAAGCTAGCGCCGCAACCCTTCGCGCGATTGTGGCGCCATCCCTGTTGCCTTCAATTTCGGGCATAATTTAAAATGACGAGTTTAGGCTCCTGTATCTAGTCTCCAAGGAAACTAGAGTAAAGGAGTCCAAACTCCGTATTCTAGCTTGTATGTACGAAGTTCTTTAAAGCGGTCGCAGAGGTGTGGTGCTCAGTTCTGCCGCAGGCGTCGCTAGTGTTGTTGGGAAACGATAATATATAGTAAGTAATACAAAACTGCACAAGGTCCGAGCTCCGCCTCAACGACCAATCACAAAATTGGGGTGAACGTGTTTCTCTCTTGTACTCACTTGGAAGAGTCATGGTGCGTTGTCTCTCGCACACCCGAACGATAATACAGCCAAGTGGGGATTCCTTCCATTTTCATATATAATAATATTGTTTACATATATATAATAAAATATAAATAATATTAATAAAGCACATATTAATGAAACAACTCGTGTTGTCTTATTCAGATGGGCTTATTATATAATAAGCACATCAGATATAGTAATTATATAAGTACAACACGCGTTAATTTATTATGGAAACTTATGATTTTCCTGTTATGTTTAAAAATATAGCTAAATATAATGAAACGCGAATAAAGCGATAAACCAACCGTAATGTATCTAGTAATGTATTTATTATTCGGATGCACGTTACTCTGTTTTTCTGTACAATAATAATAATAAAAATAATAATAATAAATAATAAATAATAATAACATGTACATGCAAGAAACCGGGCGAATTCGGGAATGTTGGCTCTACATGCTGGGGTTGTCTTTTCAACACGTGTTTATTATACTATATTATACCCATGAAAACTCGTGATTTGCTAGTTACGTTTAAACATGAAGCTAAATATGAATTAAATTAAACAATGAATCAACCGAACAAGCTGTCAAACTTAATTGAACCCCAAGCGCGGCAATCACTTAAATATGAGAAGATTATATTTATTGCCAAATGATTGTGTGGCGAAGTTGGTAGAACGCTAGATTACTGTATTGAAGGTCCTGAGTTTGGGCCTCGGTAGTTTTAATTTTTTTTTCTTTTGCCTTCGTACAGGTATCTGATTGTACGAGCGAATTGAAGCAGTTTCAACCAATCAAAGAACTCGTCCAGTCCCAAAAGAACTCGAACAAAAATAACATGGAAGAATATATGTTTTAATTTACTGCCATTAATAGTTGAAATTTGTTTTATAATTCCTACCTAGAGTGTTTACTTTTTCCCTTTATCTCATTGACTCGCGAGGAGTCATCTCCATTATTATACACATAGTTCGATAGCTGCTGTGCTGATGTACACGACAGAAATATTTGTGTTTGACAGGCGCAAACAAATTTGCCGCCATAATACGATCAGTTTCACCTTATGCAGTTTTGTGTTACTATATATTGTCGGTTCCCAAGAACACTAGCGACGCCTGTGGCGGAACTCAGTACTACACCTCTACGGTCGATTGAAAGAACTGTTTGAGCACGGAGTGTCGACTCCTTCTTTCTAGTCTCCATGGTCTAGGGGAAGCCGCCAGAACCATCTGCAGAGTTGCCAAATCGGGCTATAAACCGCGATTTGGGTCAGGAAGACTACAGGTAAGTAGTACGAACGCCGTGTCGTCGAAACATCCGCAAAAGTGAGGACGAGAAGGGCGGCGCTGCTCTCCAACCGCACCGAAGTAAAGTCAGCAACAAACCAGTGCCGTACAATACGCTCCCTCATATGGAGCGATCATTTCATGGAGCAGGAAGACTAGAGGTAAGGAGTACGAACGCCGTGTCGTAGAAACGTCCGCAAAAGTGAAGACGAGAAGGGCGGCGCTGCTCTCCTACCGCACCGAAGTAAAGTTAGCAACAAACCAGTGCCGTACGATACGCTCCCTCATATGGAGCGATAATTTGATCAAATGAATTGTAAAGGCAGTGCCGTACGATATGCAAAAAGCACCCTTTGCCACTTCATATGGAGCGACCATTTCATCAAATTAGTTGTTCAACCAGTTGGTGAAGGCAATTTCTATATAGATACACAGGATTCTTATACATAGATTTTTTTGGAAAATACCGAAATACAGAAATTAATTCAGTTTTTTTGTTGCGGAACCAGTAACAAACAAAATTTATTTATAGACACAAGGAAATTCATAAGAAATTTGCATCCAAACAAAAAATGTACAGATTATCGCCCAATTTACACATTGTGACACGCTGTACAGATAAAGAATAATAACGACAAACAGAAATAAAGTCAGTTTTTTTCCTCGCGGAAACCGTAAAAAACAAAATTTATTTATAGACACAAGAAAATTCATAAGAAGTTTTAATCCAGACAAAAGTTTTTCAAATTATTACATCTCATATTTACACATTATGATACGCTGTACAGATAAAGAATAATAACGAAATACCGATATTAATTCAATGTTTTTTTTTTTCGTTGCGGAAGCAGTAAAGACATAGACACAAGAAAATTGATAAGGTTTTTGAATTCAAACAAAAGATTTACAAATTATCACACATCATATTTGCACATTATGACACGCTGTACAGGTAAATCGATCTTACAGTTTTGATTTTTTCCTATTGTCTTTCGTTTTTATTTTCCTTGCGTGATTATTTTCGTTGACCGACCGCGCTAGAAAATGTTCTCTCATGACGAGATAATAGTTTATCACTCTCTTTGTGAGCTCTTCATTGTGTGCTTGGCATCCCACGTACTCTAAATTTTTCATGTCCGAAACTTTATCGAGAACTTGATGGAGAGCGTTGATTTTGACGGCAGTTCTCGATCGATCGCTGCACTCCAAGTTTGTCTCGCGTTCGGGCACTGAAAGCAACAATTCAAACAATATTACAAGCTTTTATTTAATTTGACTTTCTATGAAAATGGCAAATTGATATTTCACCCACTCACTTCCCATTTTCACGCCTCGAAATTAAACATTTTGTTTATTTTCGAGACATGAGACCAGACGTGCAATATACGAAAAAAAATCCATATATTGCACTTTTTGTCTCATCGACGGGACACTTGCTCCATATCTCGCGTTTGTGGTAATTTTTATGTCACTCGGTACGATAATGGTACGATAGAACGAAACCATTCTTTTTATGAATGTAAGTACTATTTTTGTTACCTACGATTGATTGTTTTCGTTGCAGATTACTAAATATATTTTATACCGAGACAATTATTTTTTTTTTACATCTAGCACAATTCGCAAAAGTGGTTAGCCCGAACACGCTTTATGCCAACGCGGACAACGAGCGGGAATCATCGATGACACATGACGTCGGTTGTGTTCTTGTCGCCTAGTTAACTTCGGTGCGGTCATGCACTAGCGACGCACGCCGTGAAAACACTAACTACTAAAATCCACAGTTTCACTGACGCTTTTGGATCGGGCTCGCCACGGGCGTTCGTACTCCTTACCTCTAGTCTTCCTGATTTTGGTTATCTTGGGAGGCTATTTCGCGGCCCAAATTTTTGAAACGCGCTAAAGCGTCATTTGGGCTATATGCGAAAATAAAATGGCTTTCTTTGGGCTCTTAGACCATGTAACTACAGGACGCATCTTGCATAGTTCGCTTCAAACAAAACCATCCGCACATTTTTACAGGGAGTGAGGAAATTCACACATACACACAATTTACTACGGTTACAAATTATCATCACGTATTTACTCACGCACATAAGAAACATATCATCACATAACACAATACAGCATGCTAACAAAACGATTATACAAAAATTGTGTTCTTTTTTATACACTCTACGCATGTGTGCGCCAAAATAGAAGAATAGAGGAGCACCCAAGTTGATAACGCAATCGTTAACAACTATTTTTTGGAGGTAACTTTCATTATGGGTTTTAGAGTAATATATTTTATACCTATAAATAATTGAACGTAGTGAATTCATATTTATTAAAATCTTAAATAAAAATATACAATTATACAGCCATCGAGTCATTGTTATGTGATTCACATCGTGTGATTTAAAGTTTGTATGAAATTGCGTCATGGACACAAAAAGCCTATTATTGTCCCGCTTGAATCCATGATCACAGACAACACGAATTTTAAATTTATGATCATGAATTGGAGGAAAAGTAAACTTCAAATGTAAAAAAGAAAAACTGTTTATTAATTACGTATCATAAAATAAAAATACATAACGAACTACCAACATAGAAAAGATTTTTCCTTCAGCCCGATATACTCATATACCCCCGCGTCCTCTTCTCAACCGACAAGGGAAGCTGAGTTCAACTTGAATCCGGATGATCCGGACTCCGGCCCTGTCCCTGCCCAAGAGAATGTGCCAAAGAATATTGATGTACCACCGATTGAAATTTCGAATGCAGAGGACCTGCTAAACGAATTTTATGTTTCTCTCATGGACATAGTTGATTTAGATTTCTAGAGAACGTAAAGATAATTACTTTAATATTCTTATTCGTATATCATATATGAGACTGTGATTGAAACTGGGTGATTTTTGTACTAGTGTAATCTCAAAGAATAAGTATTTGTTTTTTTATGTGATTGTTTTAGCCTGCTACAAAATACAGATATTTGATTATGTTTGATTTTTAAATAATTAAAGAAATCATTAAATTTCTAACTTATATTGGTGCTTTTCCTTCATGACCTACCGAAACCACGAATTTGGACTATAGGCCTCCGAAGTAACTTTCGTGATGGCGCCCCGTAACGGCTGCCGGTGGCAAAACTTGGATTGGCGCATGGCGGTTAAGTCAAACCGGCACAAACACGAAAGAGCTAGGCTTGAGCAAGCATCATCGATTGGACACCTGATTTAAATGGCGACCGGCATACTGCACTAGCAGACGAAAACCAATCCAAGTTTTGCCAAAACTCGCCGCAAGGGTGCGCTACAAGAGTTACTTCGGAGGCCTATATGCGAGCTTTTACCGAGCTATTCGGGCTTCGTAAAGTCCCGCGGTTTTTGGGCTACACAAGCGGCGCCTGGCGGCGGTCTCGCTCACTACACGTCTGGCAACTCTGACCATCTGGCAAACACCGGCCGAGGCTTGACAGTTCTCTTCGGCGTACTCTATTTATAAAGCACGTGTGTCACACGCTCCCGTACATTCATTGTGATTATGTTACTAATTGCGTACCGGCGAGACAAATCTCATCGCTATATCGCGTGAATATTCGTCAATTCGCGGGACGAAAAATAATTCGTGCCTATTTCGCGCGCACGGTGTGCGCGGATCGTTCTCGCTCCGGTGGAATGTCCCGAGCCACACGGGAGATTATTCGCCATGTCAAAGTTGTTGAAAATTGACGGAAGCCTGGGCGAAGGCGTGAGTACATGGACTGTTTATTTTTATTCTTATTTTTCCTATGAAGTTGCATGTTTATCGTTGCTTATAATTTATGGCCTCGCATTACTGCATATCTGCAGGACGATTTATTTTGTTCTTCTCAATATCTAAATTTACATTCTTTACCATTCGATTATGTATGATTATTTCTTTCTTTTATACGATCGCTGATTGAGAAAATGCCCAATTATTTTTCTATTTGGTGATTGAGCTCATCGACAAGTCTGCATAAGCCTGCAGCGTGAAATACAGATAGTTGGAAAGAAAAAAAATTCCTATGAGAGTATTGGAGCCGCGAGGTTGGGATTTTAAACACAAGTGAAACAGTCTTGCGAAGTTTGAGTTTTTTTTTCATCAACATATATTGATTAATCATGAAGTTATCATTATTTTAATGTGCCGCCGTTGCGTCTAAAAACTGGGCTCAACCGGAATGAACAAAATTTAAAAAATTCTTTTTGTATAATTATAAAAGTTTGTCATCAGTTGTTTTTCTGAAATTTTGAAAATTATGGTATTGACAAGCTGTAGACAAAAGTTCAATGAAAAAAATAAACATCTTTAAGGCCCGAGGCCACAGTAACAGGTATAAAATCGTGTGCAAATTTAACAATTTTTTTTTCTATGAAAAAGTGATACACTCATAAAATTAATTACACATTTATTTAGTATGAATATCAAGCTGTGAGCTTAGGTCACAAAAGCAACCTACTGTCCAAATTTCATGTAATTAGCTTCAGCGGTTTTGACTCGGTGTTAATGAATCAGTCAGGACATGTTCTTTTATATCTATAGATTGCATCGAATTGAAAAATTGCCCCTGCATTTTTTCCAGCAAAATTTGGAGTATATTCTGAGGTATAAAAAAACAAATTTTCTGAAAATGTCATGCCCGTCAGCGCAATGGTTTTAGAAAAATGAATTTTTTTTAAATATCATAAAAAAAAATAAAACATTCCGGAAACGGTACAGTGGATCGATTTGATTTTTTTTTTGGTACTTGTTCCGATCGAACGCGTTACGAAATAAAATTGTAGAACATCTTGCGAAAGATTAAGGTTTGAAAAAAAAATAATGTTCCTTGTTTTATTATTTTTTACTATAATCCACTTGGGGTACAATAGCGAACATTTTTTCATATAATCTTTGGGCACCTTATTAGATTATATAATTTTTTCAAAATTATCGGTTTGGTACGCCAAAGTGAAAAAAAAAGAAACACACTTTATTGATATATTTTAGTTATATAGATATATTAGGAGTACAACTTTGCAGTGACCGTTTTACTTAGAGAGCCACTGCGGCCGAAGTAGTGGCCCTAGCTCAATAAAAAAAGTGGCATTTTAAACTAGAGGCTCTGCCAATGTAAACAATTTAAAAAAGCTAACGGATACGTGTATGCATTATAAAGTTATTGGCACTCAAACATGGCAACCTACGAGCCGAATTCTCAGCATTTGCGGGAACTGCTCCAAAGACAACAAAGGAAGGGATTTTTGCACCGGATTGTGACTGGAGATGAAAAGTGGGTTTACTACGATAATCCTAAACGCCGAAAATCATGGGGACTGCCTGGTCATATTCCGTCATCGACGCCCAAACCGAATATTCACGGATCCAAAGTGATGCTGTGTATCTGGTGGGACCAGCTGGGCGTTGTGTACTATGAGCTGCTCAAACCATCCGAAACCATCACAGGGGAACTCTACCGACGTCAGTTGATGCGCTTGAGTAAGGCACTCAAAGAGAAACGGCCACAATTCAACGAAAGACATGACAAGGTGATACTGCAGCATGACAATGCCCGACCCCATGTTGCAAATGTCGTGAAAAAGTACTTGGAAACGCTGAAATGGGAGGTTTTATCCCACCCGCCGTACTCTCCAGACATTGCCCCTTCCGACTATCACTTGTTCCGGTCAATGGCACACGATTTGGCTGACCAGCACTTCGGTACTTACGAAGAAGTCAAAAATTGGGTCGATTCCTGGATTGCCTCCAAGGACCAAGACTTTTATCGACGCGGGATTGGAATGCTACCTGAAAGATGGGCCGAGGCCGTAGCTAGCGACGGGCAGTACTTTGATTAAAAAATATGTAGCCACTTTTTTATAATAAAGCCTTAAACTTCTGAAAAAAACGGTCACTGCAAAGTTGTACTCCCAATATAACTAAAATATATCAATAAAGTCTGTTTCTTTTTTTTTCACTGTGGCGTATCAAACCGATCATTTTGAAACAATTATATAATCTAATAAGGTGCCCAAAGATTATATGAAAAAAATTTCGTTATTGTACCCTAAGTAGTTTATACTAAAAAAAATAAAACAAGGAACATTATTTTTTTTAAACCTTAATCTTTCGCAAGATGTTCTATAATTTTATTTCGTAACACGTTTGATCGTAACAAGTACCAAAAAAAAATCGAATCGATCCACTGAAGCGTTTCCGGAATTTTTTTTTTTATTGAAAAAAAAAATCATTTTTCCAAAACGGGGATGAAATTGACGGGGATGAAATTTTCAGAAATTTTTTTTTTTTTTTATACCTCTGAATATACTCCTAATTTCGCTGGAGAAAATACGGGGGCAATTTTTCCCTACTTACCCGGCTATGGCCTTTGTTTAACTGCACGTGGGCTCAGTGCAATTGGACAAAATTGTGCGAAGAATTTTATATTAATTAATCGCAATCGTCGATTGACAGGGTGGCCAGGTGTTGCGAATAGCCCTCAGCCTGAGCGCTCTTTACTCCATACCTGTGGAGATCGAGAACATTCGAGCCGGGCGTCCCAAGCCGGGCCTGGCTGCGCAGCATCTCAAAGGTAAATTACTTCGCTTACTTTTTACACTAGAACTTTTACGTAGCGTGTACGCTGAGAAAAAAAATCATTGGTGTTGTTGAATGAAATTTCGTCGATTCAATTGTAAAATTGTCGGTGTCAATAATCGGATTTATCAGATGAGGTTGAGTTTGCATCGTTGGCATGCACCGAAAATTAATATTTCTGAATTCCTTTAATTTCTCTTGGCATATTATGCCTCCAAAAAACCTTCAACCATTTTTTAAGCTATTATTTGCCGATCTACAATGTAAATCTATAAGAAAATTTTTTCAACAATAATAAATACACGACAAATAAAATATAAAAAAAAAACATTCGTTGCGTTCCAACGATGCAAACTTCAGCAGCATTTTATTAGTCGAAACAAAACGCTATGGACTTTAATAACATGATAAAATTAAAAGTTTTTGTTTTTCATTCAAAAGATATTTCGTTAGCCGAGAACAATAAATTATTGAAACTATCTAAAAAATTGTCGCGAACAAATTATATAGTTTTGAATGCGTTTTCTGCAACGAACAAAAAAAGCGTTTCGATTCATAACATGAATATTGTTGATTCCAGTACACAAGAAAAATTTCGCTCGTTTGATTCAGACAAAATTTCTGTTGAGTCAATATGTTATTTTTTTTCACCATATTCGATATTGATTTCCGAGTACATTATTCGTTAAAAGATTAATATTTTATTTTGATTGAAAGATATTAAGCAAATGTCTGAATTGGTTGAAAAATTATGCGAAAATAAAATTTGTTTCTTGCGCATTTGGTTGAAAAAATTCAACCAAATCATGGCCGAGCGCCATCGAAATTATAGGTGTGAGGAAACCCGTAGTTCTCGGAGTAACCGCTAGAGGCCGCACGCGCGCTCGTTTCTCGTAAGCGTAGCGCGAGCCGAAAATCTACTTAAGGGAGACTTTGTCCTTGGAGTGCCATATTTCAGGTGTTTACATTTTATTTTTTTTTTTAAAGGAAACGAGTAAAGCTTTTTGAGTGCGGTTTTTTTCTTGCTTTTATTCATGATATACAGAACGTTAAAAAAAATTTTTTTTGAAAAAAAAACCAAAATGGCGGCCGTTGCAGCTCCGCGAAAATAGGTCCTCAAATCGCGGGAGGTAAACGGCTGACATCACTGCCCCCTCTTTGTTGATCTGAAACACAAATTCAAAGCATATTATCAATCTGTGACCCTTTGGTCATGGAATGACGGATGGGTTTTTCGTTTAGTACAAATTTCGGAAAATGGCGGCAATTTAAAAAAAAATCGAATTTTCGCGTTTTTTTTCGCATAAAAAGATAAATAATAAATGCAAAAATGTATTTATCGAAAAAACGATCCCTCATTCCGTGAAGACATATTTTCTGAGTATGCTCTCCAAATTTCAGGTCGATATGTTAATTACAGCGGTCAGGAGAATGTCAGCCATTTTTAAAAACGTGTTTTCCAGAAAAACGCGTTTAAAGTTTTGTAATGTGTTTACACAAATATGTTTATAATTACCGCTAATCGGCAATGCCTGGTCCATAGGCGGCACCCCTCCTCTTCTTCTAGCTGCTCATGTTGAGCCGCTAACATCTCCCGCTAAATTTCAAGGACAAAGTCTCCGTTAAGGGCGGGGTAAAGTATTTAATTTTTTTTTTCATTTTTTTTAAATTTTTTAAATGAATGCATAATATATCAAGAATATTGTGTTAAAATTTCAAGTCGATCGGAGTAAAATTGACGAAGTTATGAGTATTTGAGCGTCTATTGCTCCATGCCGTTCTCTTCTCTTCTGCGTTTTTCAAACCGTTTTTCTGAGACTTGTCATATTTGAAGTCCGTGTGCACGATAACTCAAAATCTACTGGACCAATCGCTTTGAAATTTTGCGCATTACTTCTTCACATAATTCACCAGGTATTGTCGAGAGCTTTTTTGTTTTTTTTAATAATTACTAATTTTTCAACAACAAATTAGCCGATTTTTTTTAGCGAAAATCGGGTTTTTGGCTCTCAAGTGCTACGAAAAATCGAAAAATCGAAAAAAAAAATCCTCCCGTCATTAGCTCGAGAAACATCTTCTTTAACAAATGCATTTTGATTTTTTTGTTTCAAATGATTCTGTTGCGAGTTATGATGCACACCGCAAACCAACTTTTTTTCGAGGCGCCTCCGGGGTTTAATTTTCACTCGCTCAATTTTCAATATTTTGCAATGCAAATTTAGGAGAATGTTGTTCAAATGTTACTTTATTATATGTAAATTTTTCAATAAACGAACACTATTCGTTACGCCAAAAAAAAATCTTAAAAACATGCCTTTTTTTCGCCGAATTAACTTTACCCCGCCGTTAAACGCCGGGGAAACTCTAAAGAGTATCGCTTCTTGGCCTGTGGCTAAGATCAAAATATAGCATCTGTTCTTATCAGTCGAATATCCGATATTCTCTCCATGGATATTCCATTGGATATCTGATATTCTCGCCACCATTATCGTGGATGATCATTCTAATGCTCACTTTTTATTTAAGATTTAAAACAAATTGAAAAACTTACGTCCCATGGCATATTCGTTTCGATGCAAACAAGAAATAATTAATTCTATTGATTATATTTTTGTGCGAAATAAAAAATGTTGCAGCAACCGCTTAATTATTTCATCCATACATCTACGGATTGTATATAGAATGATCTCAATAGAATATCATTTTATTTGAAGGATAATGTAGATATTCAGAGAACAGAAGAGCTTTTACAAATAAAATAATATGTTATTTAAATCAATCACATTTTCCAATATTCTATAGTATTGTGACAATCTCATATATCGGTGGCACTCCGCAGCACCACATTTATTTGGATCAACCAATATATTTTTTTTATTCAATTGGTTTTTTTCCCAGTGTAATTTGTCACCTCCAGTGGATCTTACGGTACTGAACTTTGCATCGTTGGAACGCAACGAAAATGCATATTTACACTTTTATTTTATAAAATTCTTTTTTATCACGGTGTTAAATCTTTTTCGCAAATTTCCATAGCCGAGCTCCCAGTAGGCATGTTAAAAAATGGCAGAGGGATTTTCGTGGCTAAAATCTGCTAGAAGAATTTTGAGAAAGTGGAAAAAAAATAATTTTCATTGCGCTTTAACAGTGCAAACTCCATGTGCAATTCCATGTGGATGTTGGACAGACGTGACGGACTGACGTTGAGATAAGAATAATAAAAAGTCAGAACATGCCAATACTGCAAACTTGACCATAATTTGGTCATTTTGTCTCGCCGGTCCCAGGAGTCGAACTGGTCCAAGATCTCTGCGGCGCCGAGGTGAAAGGTGCCTACGTGGGCTCGACCCGTCTGGAATTCCGTCCGGGCCACCTCAGAGCAGACAAGAGAGAATTCAAGGCGGACACCCGCACTGCCGGCTGCGTCGGCCTCCTGGCCCAGGTTGCTCTTCCCGTTGCACTTTTTCTCCCCTGCTCGGGGGAGCCACCCGTCACTGTCCTCCTGCGAGGCGGCACCAACGTACCCATGGGACCCCACATCGAGTATCTCACCGAAGTCTTTCGGCCTCATCTCAACAAATTCGGCGGCGATTTCAACTTCACGGTGTTGAAAAGGTGAACCGTTAATCCAAATTAAGCCACTTTGAACATTTTTTTGGGAAAAAAAAACGAAAAAATCGATATTGACGTTTGCATCGTTGGGACCCAACGAAAGTTCGGTAGCCCGATCTTTTTTCGGAAAATTTTTGGGCTACGAAAAACACTAGGGTTTTTGGAAAGAATTTTCATAAGAAATCCAAAGGCCAAGTTTGCAGAATTCGGATGACGGAGAAAATCAAGAGGTAATGACACTTTGAAAGAGCGAAGTCAAGGGTCATTTTCTCCGATATATTTAAGGCCTTAGGCCACAGTAACGGGTATAAAATCATGTGCGAACTTAACAATTTTTTTCGTATGAAAAAGTGATTCACTCATAAAATTAATTACACATCTATTTAGTATGAATATCAAGCTGTTCGAAAATATATGAGGCGTTCCTACTATTTCGAACGGTCAAAAAGTTGTCCACTCTAAAAAAAATTGAAATTTTGCCAAATTATTTAATTATATGAAAAAAAAACAATGTAAATTTTTTCAAAATTTTCAAAATACCGTTATATCTCGTGAGCATTTGATTTAACAGAAAAACTTTTCAAGACACAAAAGTTGCAATTTTACATGAACTTTGTGAAAAAATTTTGTTTTGAATTTTTCGAGTTTAAAAAATGCCCATTTTTACCGAAATTATACAAAAGTATTTTTTTTCCGTCGGTATGTCACTTTTGATTTTTCTCAAAAAATTCCAGAAAATACTCTGAAGTGTGTACAGTAACACCTATTTTTTTCAGAGCGGGTCGATTCGTTGTTCCAAATCTGTGCTTTGTTTTATTATTATGAGATATTTTTTTTTTAGACAAATAAATTATTATTAAAAATTATTCTCTCCCAAATTTTTCTCACATTTTTCAGGTAATAAACATCCATAACAGTAATAATTTGTTTGAGCTTAATCATAAATTATCGGTAAGGTATACAAAGTTAACCTTGCCATACAAAGTAACGTTCGTCATCTAACATGAAAATTGTGATACAAAGTAACGTAGTTGTGCAATATGGACATACCAGGTGTACCGGAAAGTTTTTACCGGATTTTTAAATGAAAAGACACATAATTAAAAAAAAAAAATTAAAAATGGTATTTATTCAAAGTATTGGCCATTCGATTCTACACACTTTGTCCATCTTTCTGGCAAATGATGAATGCCATCCCAAAAGAACTGCTTGTCCTTTGAGCGGAACCATTCAACGACCCATTTTTCGACTTCTTCGAAATTTGTAAAGTGCTGCTCAGCCAGTGCGTGCCCCATTGATGCGAAAAGGTGATAATCGGACGGAGACAGCTCCGGAGAGTACGGCGGGTGTGATAATACGTCCGATCCAAGCGATTTTAATACGTCTTTCACCGGTTTTGCTGTGTGTGATGGTGCATTATCATGCAACAAAATCACTTTACCGTGTCTTCGAGCCCATTCTGGACGTTTTTTAATCAATGCGTAATTCAAATTGATTATTTGTTGTTTGTAGCGATCAGTATTTACTGTTTCACCAGGTTTTAGAAGTTCGTAATACATCACACCACCCTGGTCCCACCAAACACAGAGCATTGTCTTCTTTCCGAAGCGATCCGGCCTTGGAGTTGATGGGCCAGGTTGGCCAGGCGATAACCACGATTTTTTACGTTTTGGATTTTCGAAAAAAAATCATTTTTCATCACCCGTCACAATCCGATGCAAAAATGACTTTCTTTCGTACCGTTGAAGCAGCATTTCACAAATGGTTTTTCGATTTTCCATTTGCCTATCATTCAGTTCATGTGGCACCCATCTTCCTAGTTTTAAAATCTTTCCCATTGCTCGTAAGCGGTCGCTAATCGTTTCTTGTGCCACATTTAACCGTTCTGCCAATTGTTTTTGAGTTTGGGTTGGGTCTTCGTCCAATAACTCCTGCAATTCCGCGTCCACAAATTTTTTTGTTCTACCCGAACGTCTACTGTCTGTTAAATCAAAATCCCCACTTTTAAATTTTCGAAACCACGTCTCACACGTTTTTACGCTTGGAGCATGCTCTCCGTAAGTTTCTACCAGCAAACGATGAGTTTCAATGGCCTTTTTCTTTTGATGAAATAAGAAAAGCAATGCATGCCGCAAATGCTCTTTGTCAGGTATGAAATTCGACATATTCACAGAGCTACAACACTATGACACTATTATTTAGTCAGAATGAAAATGAGTAGTTTTTGAAGGTTAATGACAGTAGAATAAAATGACATATATGCCAAATTATTTTATTCCATACTGACGGCTAGCGGCATCTGTCAGAAAAACCGGTAAAAACTTTCCGGTACACCTTGTATTATTCGTTGATGCCATCATCAAAATAATTACTCATGAATTAGTTTGTAACAAGGCACTCGAGAAACCACCAAGAAAATTCAAAGGAAGCATATGACTTCTCTGCTTGTCTCACACCCTGCCACCTAGTGTAAAAAAATCAAAACACACTGAGAACTCCGATAGTATTTTGGCATGGAGGGGGAACGTTGACAAACTGAAGGATGTAGAAGGCATTTGACGGCGCACGTTACTTTGTATGACAATGTTTATATTGGGCGGTCAACGATACTTTGTATCACATTCTCCATATTGCACGACGACGTTACTTCGTATTACAATTTTCATGTTGGACAATGAACTCTACTTTGTATGGCAAGGTTAACTTTGTATGACTTACCGATAATTTATGATTAAGCTCAAAAAAATGATTACTGTTATGGATGTTTATGACCTGAAAAATGTGAGAAAAATTTGGGAGAGAATAATTTTTAATAATAATTGATTTGTCTAAAAAAATATCTCACAATAATAAAACAAAGCACAGCTTTGGAACAACGAATCGAGCCACTCTGAAAAAAATAGGTGTTGCTGTACACACTTCAGAGTATTTTCTCGAATTTTTTGAGAAAAATCAAACGTGACATACCGACCGAAAAAAAATATCTTTGTATAATTTTGGTGAAAATGGGCATTCCTCAAACTCCAAAAATTCAAAACAAAATTTTTTCACAAAGTTCATGTAAAATTGCAACTTTTTTGTCGTAAACATTTTTCTGTTAAATCAAATGCTCACAAGATATAACGGTATTTTGAAAATTTTGAAATTTTGAAAAACTCGAGAAAATGGGATCCAAAAATTTTGAAAAAATTTACACTGTCTTTTTTTTCATATAATTAAATAATTTGACAAAATTACAATTTTTTTTTGAGAGTGGACAACTTTTTCACCGTTCGAAATGGTATGGAACGCCCCACACACACACACATATATATATATATATTTCAATGTACAAAATGGCCGACTGTTAACATTTTCTTTTGTTATCTTTTTTAGGCGCCCCGCGGCGTGACATTTAGCATCCACAATTTTTTACCTAGAAGAAAAAACAAATATTCTCGCCAATCTACATTAGAATACCTAGAGAAGTACGTACAGAATTTAAAAAAATATTGTTTTATTCAAAAGTTGTAGGTATTTGAATGAATTTTCAGTGAAAAATTTCGTATAAAACTGCTCATAAAATGAAAATTTTTCGATTAATCAGAAATTCCGTACGTACTTCTCTGCGAAATGCAATTAGGAACATAACTTTCAAATTTGAAGTAAATCGAGTGAAAATTGTCGAATTTATTTGTCACGCCAAATTGGAAAAAAGCTGTTTCAAGAAAAACGCGATTAAAGTTTTGGTTTCTCTATGGCCGTGCCAAAGGTGGGCTTACGTTATACGCTCAAAGTCGGTGAAAAAAAAAATGTCGCTATAAATCGAATAGTAACTTATTCTTATGATGATAAAGCACTGTTCTAGCGAAAAAAAAAAGCAAAAATCGTTTTTTTGAAAATTCTACTGTGGCCTTACCCGTTAGGGAGCCAATCCACTTTGGAGCCACGAAAAAGGCTATTTTCGTGGTTTTTTTGAGGATTTTATAAAAGATGTGAATATAAAAGTTGTTGGGCTTGATAAATAGTCTTGAAATACATTAAAAAAAATTTAATTCACTTTCATTCATTTTTAAGTACAAAAACTATAGTTTAACGTAACGCCTCAAAAATAGGTGGGCTAGGTAGCTCCATCACAACTCGGCAACGGCTTGTCTGAAGCAAAAAAATCAAAGTCCAATTAGATTCATTATGACACCAGCTACAAAATGACCCTTGGATATAAAGTTTCATCAAAAAATGAAAAAAAATGGCAGATGAAAAACGAAAAAAGTAAAAAAAAAACACGTTTTTCGCAAAAAAAAGTAAAAATCAAAATTTTAAAACCATCGAGGGTCATCTTGTTGCGAATCATATTTACAATATGTGGTTCAAATTTCAAGAAAATCGGTTTATTAGTTTTAGAGATACGATGGAGCTAGATTTTGAAAACGTTCTTTCGAGAAAAACGCGTTTGAAGTTTATGCTATGATCGTGCCGAGCGCGCTATACGCTCAGGTAGACGAAATGAGGTCCTGACGTTCAGGTTTAAAAAAAAATACTAAGAGAGCTCGGATTTTCATAAAATTGCAACGCAATATTTCTGAATGTATGTACTTTCGAAAACAGTAAAAACAATTGATTTTTTTGAAATTTTCAAAGTGGACTGGCCCCTTAAGTAAATTGGAGAAAATGACGCTTGATTTCGCTCCCACAAGGTGTTATTACCCCTTGAGAAATAATAAAATGAAGCCTTTCGTTGAATTCCAACGATGCAAACTCCAACATCGCAGAAAGAAAGACTTTCAGCGACTCGTTATCAATGACTTTTCCTTTCAGAGGATATTACCCCAAGGGAGGCGGCGAGGTCTGCTTGAAAATTAAACCCGTGAGAAATTTAAACGCCGTGGAAATGACGGCAGCTGGTGATCCGGTCGGCATATCCGGCTGGGCCTACGTTGCTGGATCGGTCAATATTAACGTGAGTGCATATACCGAGTGTCCCGTTACAAATGGTAATCCTGCAACTATCGATAAGCCAGATAATGTCCAACCATCAGGTTGATCAAAAAGTTTTGTCGCAATAATTTCAATATAATTTATTTATTTATATATCTTATACGAAACATTTCTAATCAACAATATATTCGCCATCGGTTTCTATGACACTCGACCATCTAGTTGGCAACGCATTTATTCCTTTGCCCAAAACTGCGGCGGCTGGAACTCAAAGAAATTTGAAATATCCCTTTTGAGATCGTCGACGTTTTTCAATGTTTTGTTTCTCAAATATGCCTTCGAATGTCTGAACAAATGGTAGTCAGATGGCGCTATGTCGGGAGAGTATTGTGGATGAGGAACGGTATTCCAGTGAAGCTCAGTGATTGTTTTGTGGGTTTCCTTTGCGGCATGGGGTCTCGCGTTGTCGTGGAGAAGGTGCACAGTCGCGCGTCTTGCCCGCTTTTTTTCTTATAGCTTTTGCCAATTCCTGGAGATTCTCGATGTATCGCGTAGAGGAGATCGTCTTACCTACAGGGAGAAAATTGTGAAACAGCATTCCCTTTGCGTCCCAGAAACAGCACAACAAAACCTTTTGTGAATGACGATCAGATTTCGGTTGGTGTGGCGGTTTTTCTCCGATAGGAAGCCAGTAGGCTAAACGCGTTCTGTTATCATACAAGACCCAGCTTTCATCTCCCGTCGCAAGATCTTCTAAAAACTCCTTGCGATGGTGGCGAAGCAGGGGAGACTGGCAGATGGTCACGCGGCAGTTCTTATTGTCGTCGGTGAGACGGTGGTGGTATCCATTGAGCTAGAACCTTCCTGTATCCCAAGTTGTGTAAGTGATTGACTATTGACGGTTGGGTGCAGCCAAGTTCTCTTGCTAGCTCGTGCCTACTTGCTTCCGGTTTTTCTTTGATGCAACGGAGTAATGCTTCATCATCGATGGTCGACGGTCGTCCGGAACGTTCCTTATCTTCAAGGCTTGTGTCTCCAGATTTAAAACGATTGAACCAACGCTGGACTGTTCGATGAGAAACTACGTTCTCGCTGAATGCATCCTGTATATTTTTAGCAGTTGTGCTTGCGTTCGTGCCGCGCCGCCACTCGTAAAAAATCATCGCTCGAAGTTGCTCCTGCGAGATCGAAGCCATTTCTGTCCACTAGAACGCGCGCTCGCCCCTTTATACCCTGTCACGCGGAAGAGTAGAAAACATTCTAGAATATTCTCGACATAGCTCGACGTCATATTGCGTCAAGACGTAAGGACATTTTTTAAATTTTTGCGACGAAACTTTTTTATCAACCTGATATATGCTAAAAAATTTATTTAGTAAAAGTCCCACGATTTTCGAGATTATGGGCTGCATGTTATTTTTTTTAAAATCATCTTTTGGTTTTTCGCGTGAAAAAATATTCGTTTATTTATTTCTTATAACTTAAACATTTTTTTAAGTTAATTGTCCTCTTTCGGCTGTTGATTATCGGATGATTTACCAATTTCACTCGAAAATTGAGGAAAACAAAAAATTCCGAAACAAATAGAATGAAATATTTAACCACCATAGGACCGGCGACGAAAATCATTAGATGCGTCCAAGTTTTTTTTGACGATATTTCGAAAAAGAATCAAAATAAGTAATCAGAACAGGAAAAAAAAATTTCGAAATAATTTAAAAAAATTGAAAACTCAATTTTGATTGTATTCCCGAAAGGTGCAAAACCGAAAATTTTCATAAAAATACGTTACATTTGGACCATTTTTGACGAAGTTATGAGCATTAAAAAAACATCGAGTTTGCAGAGAAATTTATTTTTCAAAAACGAGTCGACAAAAAACTTCGAAACAAAAACAAGGAAGCTTTTGTTACAGGGTACAAAGAAATTAAAAAATTTCAGCCGAATCGATGGTGGTCAAGTGTAAAAGTGACCGATTTAGTACGGAACGCCCCATGTGTTATTGTCAAAGTCCGTTCTCAGTTTAAATACGTTTTACCCAATAGAAGCTAGTTATGATTAAACAACTGGAATTGTGAAGAGTATTTGGCTTCCGGATGGAGGCCGTGTTGAGGATCAGCGTTGTGCCGACGTTTCGCAAACGTTACAGTCTGCATCATCAGGGCTGAGAGCTCCGATACTGAAGCTCTCGTGTCTCAGGTATTCCTTATATAGTTGCAGTCATCGTTCCGGATAGCTGCACCAGCTAATCAGATGTTTTAATTGATCAGCTGGTCAATTAAAAAACCGGGAGGACGGTGTGCCAAATAGGATTGACGTGATATCCTCCATCTCTGTTTAGATTGTCCGGATGTTTTTGGATTTCCAAGCCTTCTCGGTGTTTCCTGGAAAAATAGCTGTTTGATGGGGCCAGACTTTGGGCTTTGTCGAACTGGATGGCATGACCAGTCTCCATCCAATGTTCGGCCAGCGCTGATTGTGTAATATGGCCATATTTGATACACCGTTGGTGTTCTTTGATCCCTGTACTGATCTTCCTCCCGGTTTCTCCTATGTACACTTTACCGCATGAGCAGGGTATCTTGTATACTCCTGGTGCACTTAATGGTGGTCTTTGGTCTTTTGCACTCGGAATCACTTGTGCTAGTTTCTTCTGAGGTTTGAAGATGACTCGCACGTTATGTTTTCCAAGGACCCTCCCTATGCGATCGGTTATGCCCTGAAGGTATGGAAGGGAAGTTGTTGCGGTTATTTGTCCTTCATTCTCCCCATCAGGTGCTGTAACCGTTTTCGGATCAGCTATTTTTCTTTTTAGATTTTTGATCGTTCCTTCGATGTTGCCTGGCTTGTAGCCATTGTCTCCTAAAGCTTTTCGTAGGTGTTCTAGTTCAACCTCCAAGGAGTCTGGTTCGGAGATCGCCAGAGCTCTGTAGACCAGAGTAGTAGACTCTGTAGACCTGTAGAAACGTCGGCACAACGCTGATCCTCAACACGGCCTCCATCCGGAAGCCACATACTCTTCTCATTACATAAAGAGCCGTGAAAGCCTTAAAACTAAAAACTGAAATTGTGACGTTACAACTAGTTTTTCCTAGTAAAAAGTCAAATTTACTGATAAATAAATTTGAATGTTAGTCAAAATTGATTTTAACTTGTATGTTAGTTCGTTCACACTCTTCTCAATATCTCATGTAAATTGCTCCGCAATGCCACTTTAAGTTAAAAAATATCTATGGCGTGATTTTTGCGTACCTTGTTTATCATTATTTATTCATTTATTTACTCGTTTATTCGTTATATATCGTTGAGCAATTATTATCATTGTTAGCTATTTATTTATTTGTTATTTACTATGTATAAAACGTCCTTACGATCAAGGAAGCACACAGGATGGCCGAGGATGCCAAAAGGACGATATCCGAGCGACTTGCGGAGGCGAAAATTTACGCACCTCCGATAAACATCGAGGCTTATCGAGAAGACAGAGGAATGGCTGTGGGCAACGGCTCCGGAATAAAGTAAATGAAATAATAATTTTTAAACGTAATAAACCAAAATATAATTAAGTCATATTTTTCAGTTTTATAAATATTCATGCTAAAGATTTCATTACTTTTTATAACATATTTTTAATGAATTTTATACAAATTGTTTATCTAAATAGTATAATATTCATACAACTTATAGTAATAAATCATCCACATATATATGTATATTAGGGTGGTCCTTATTTGGGGTGTTTTTGAATTTTCCTGCGGGCAAGGCGGAAAAAGTTTTCAAATAAATAAATAAAAAAGTACGCTAAAGCTTTAATTTCAATGGAAACTCGGACCTACACTTTTTTTTGCCCCCACCTAAATAGTATTTTGAAAAATCTGAAACTTGGCATATATCTTTCCAATCGTCATAGGTATTCTACAAAAAATTGGGCGATTTACAACGATGGAATTTTCAAAGTACCAGCGCGTCAAAGTTGCGCCTTGAAGTAAAAAATCATCATTTAACGAAATAAATGGATTAATAAATAATATGAAACAATTAGAAATACTTACATGAGTTTTTACAAATTGTACGAACTAAGAATTGTTACATTAAACAATTCTTGTAACTCGTTTAAAACAATTGAACAATTGTGCGATTACAAATTGATAGACAAACGAATTTCTGAAGTATCGTTAAACAAATTCAGGAATCATTTGTGGTACCTAAGTCCAGAAACTGTTGCACTGGCAGTTTTTGATGAAACATTGTCGAATGAAAAGAAAAGACAAATGGTGTCTAGGCTGAGCATCATTAACGACGAAGTAGATTGTCCGAAACGAGTGGAAGTACGTGACATCGCAAGTTTGCGTAATTTAACTGTCGAGTCATTCGTTTCGTCTCAATCGCGGAAATTTATCGAACGTTTTGACATGAAACAAGATTTTTTAAAGAGTGATCCAACACAGTGGCCAAAAGATCATAATTATAAAACAGGCCTTCAGCTGGTAAAACATTTAAAAGTTGTAGACGATACTCCCGAGAGAGCAGTTAAATTAATTCAAGAATACAACGAAATTTTATCGAAAGATGATGCGCAAAAACAATTCATTTTACAAATTGTATCCGAGAATAGAGCGCAATTTCCTGATGCTCGGAAACGTACCGTACTAAGAGATTTATAGATCATGTAAACTCATTGTACCATAGTTATTTGATCTAAGCTGTGTAAATAAACATGCAACTGTAAATTCGAGTAAAAATAATGTGTCTCGTCATAATTACTGCAATGATATGTTTAATGTAACAATTCTTAGTTCATACAATTTTTAAAAACTCATGTAAGTATATCTAATTGTTTAATATTATTTATTAATCCATTTATTTCGTTAAATGATGATTTTTTTACTTCAAGACGCAACTTTGACGCGCTGGTACTTTGAAAATGTCATCGTTGTAAATCGCCCAATTTTTTGTAGAATACCTATGACTATAGGAAAGATATATGCCAATTTTATACGCAGGAATATTCAAAAACACCCCAAATAAGGACCACCCTAATGTATATAAGGTGTACAAATAAGTTTTAGGACAGTTTTCAAAAAATTTAAGATTTATTAAAAAAGAAGTAAAACACAGTTATTCATCGAAGTAATCTACATCGCACTGAATGACCTTCAGCCATCTCTCAGGTAACTCGCGGATGCCTTTCGCAAATAAACTTTCGTCTTGCGAGGTGAGAAATTTAGCGACCCATTTTTCCACTTCTTCAAATGTTTTGAATCGCACGTCAGACAAATCGTTCTGCATTTTCTGGAATAAATGATAATCGGATGGGGCTAAGTCTGGTGAATACGCCGGGTGTGGTACAGCTTCCCATCCAAGCGCTAGTAACGTATCCTTGACCGGTTTACCCACATGAGGCCGCGCGTTGTCATGGAGCAGTTTTACTGGATATTTTCCTTTACCAGAAAATGGACGTTTCTTCTCAATTTCTTGATTCACTTGCATCAATTGATGACAATAGCGATGGGTAGTAACTGTTTGACCAGGTTTGAGAAGTTCATAATACAGTACGCTTTTCATATCCCACCATATGCACAGCATGACTTTGTTACAATGAACATTGCGCTTTGGCGTGGATGTTGTCAGCTCGCCGGGGTCAACCCAATGATATTTGCGTTTCGGATTATCAAAATAAATCCACTTTTCATCGCCGGTCACAATTTTCTGCAAGAAAGACTTTCTATGTTGCTTGTTGTAAAGACTCACACAAATGTTCAGACGGCTGTTTTTATTTTCTTGAGTCAGAAAGTGTGGTACCCACTTTGTTCCTTTTCAAATCTTACCCATTGCTTTTAAACGATAAGAAACAGTTTGTTGAGTTACTCCAAGCTGTACCGAAAGTTGTTTCTCCGTCTGACAAGAGTTTTCATCCAGCAACGCTTGCAGTTCCTGATCGTCCACCTTTACAGGAGGCCCCGTGCGTTCACGGTCACTAACGTCAAAATCACCTTCTTTGAATCGCTTATACCAATACTCACATGTACTTTTAGATACAATGTTGTCTCCAAGAACAGAACATATCGATTCACACGCTTTCCTAACACTTTTTCCTTGATGGAATTCATAGCGAATGCAGTGTCTAATAAATAGCTTATCGGTCTGCATGTTTAATTTACAGAATTTATAGGTTATGTTTATGACTCCTTTACGTTTCGATACTACATATCAAGCGCCATCTATGATAAGTGAGCGGGACCTTTGAATTAATTTAGAATAGCTGTTATGATACAAAATCGAAGTGTCCTAAAACTTATTTGTACACCTAATATATCTATGTATATATGTGTGTGTGTGTGTATACCTACACACACACACACACATATGTACAGGTATGTTCCATATATGTAATGATTTATTTATAATTAAGTAAATGCATGCAGGTGAATGAGAAATAATAAAAATACAAGATATTGTTCAATAATTGGCACCCGTTCAATAATTGGGACATTTACCTTATATATATATGAATAAAATAACGAGAAAATAATTACTTTGGATTCTGTAAAACGTTTTATTGAACGGGTCTGCGTGTACAAAAAAACAGACCGATTTTTAATATTTTTTTCTGATGAGTATTATTGCTATGACGAGGTCGCAATTTTACACACAACTGATACATAGCCTTGCAAAGTTCGAGTTATTTTTTCGTCTAAAAATATTGATAAACGATAAAGTTATTATTATTTATATAAAATATGATCTGGCATGAAAAGAAAGTTCACTGTCAATAAGAAAACTTTCGTATGACCGGATTTGGAGTTCCGAAAATTACGAAAATGGCAAGCTGTAGAAAAAGGTCGATTTTAGATTTTAAAAAACTTCAGTAATTTGTTGCTAACGAATGGATAAACGTATGAAAAAATCGTTCGGTCATACGACAGAAAGTGTTATAAACTGCGCTCTTTCCGAATTTAGAGTAAATCGGACGAATAGATTTTCAGATACGACTTACTCCGTTTAGAGAAAAATGCAAAAGAAAAAAGGGTAAATCGCAGCGGGGCAGTTTGCAAGAAAGTTGCAGACATTGCGACAATCGTCGTAACTCGGACTATTTTGCAATTTTCAGAAAAATCTTTGGTGTGAATGAAAAATGACACTCTAGGCTGTGAGAGAATGCAATGAGAAAATCATATTTTTGAAATTTGATGCCTACTTAGGCCTCCGGACTGGCTCATCGTGTTATTGATGTATACGTATATTTAAAATATGCGAAGAAAACATATATCGCTCATCCACAAAAAACTGTCATAACACAAAAATGCTGTTTTGAGAAAAACGCATTCGTGAGGCCACTGTGAC
Source organism: Ophion obscuratus (assembly GCA_964007375.1). Classification (NCBI taxonomy): domain Eukaryota; kingdom Metazoa; phylum Arthropoda; class Insecta; order Hymenoptera; family Ichneumonidae; genus Ophion; species Ophion obscuratus. The sequence continues at coordinate 71,906,667 of OZ023313.1, read as the reverse complement.
GTCAATATTTATCTAAATTAGCCTGTAATGATTTTATTTATTGTAAAATTTATTAACCTTTTTGATGGTTATAAATAATACGTAGCCAATCGCAATAACAAATCGATTACGGATTTTTCTGTGTTTCGACAGTTTTTTAGAGGAATGAGTGATATGCACACATGCCTACGATATATTAGGACGTTGAATAAGTTCTCGCTGTTTTCCAACAGATGGCGTTACCAGAACTGCGTGCGTGCGATAAAGTGCGAACACTGGCCATACCACTGTTCATACTTGAGACTTGTACAATTTATATTTTTAACACATGCAAAAACAAATAATTTGTAATAACTAACATTTTCCATGTGTCAACTGTTTAATGAATGTTCACATTTAATTAGAAAAATGAAAAAAAATAGTTATTCCAACGATTCGCGCAGTATTTCTACGTTTGATATTTGGCAACATTGGTTCCATCTCCGTCTCTTTTTACTCAACCAGGCGAGTTTAACCTCCGTGCTTTTCAACGTTGATCTGTCGAAACAATGTCAGGGGCATATAATGCGGGAAATATAAAGCATCGTGTACGGGCCACGACTGGTAAAAAGCGTGGAAAATTTGTGTCGGCGAAATATATAGGTTAAGGAACAACACCACTGTGACCCCCTGTTTTTTTGCCATTTTTCAAGAATTTTTTTTTGTGCGAAAAAAAAGAGATATTCGAAAATTTTTTTTTGTTTTGTTCGTTGTTTATTGAAGATACATTAAAAAAAAATTTCAAATTTTTCACGCCCCATGGTGACGCCTGGGAAGCTCCCGCGTCAGGTACTGTTGCCTCTGCAGTGGTTCGCGGCACGCAGCAGAACGCTCTTCAAAGTCGATCTGAAAAAAAAATATCGAGTGTTTTCGTTAATAATATGATATTTTGAAGAGAAGTACATAGGGATTTGAAAAAATATTGATTTTTAAAAAATAGGCACGCTTTTGAAATTAAAGGACAATTTTCGAGCAAAATTTCTCGTCGAAAATAGGCTATAACTTTTTTTATTATTGAGATATCGAAAAAATCCTATGTATTTCTTTAGATAATCTAGTTTTATTGATGCAGTCCAAATTTGAAGTCGATCGGATAAAAATTGCTCGAGTTCTGCTGCGTGCCGCACACAAAAAAGTGGTTTTGAGAAAAACGCGTTCAAAGTTTCAAGTTTGCTGATTTATGCGATAAATTGGAAAAACAATTTTTACCTTTAATCAGCCATGTCGGCACCATATGGCTGGCCTTCAAGAAGCAAATCATTGTCCCTAGCATCTTTTCTCGAACTTGTAGAGGCTCTTCTTGCCTCTTTTGCAGCGTCTGTGAGCGAGCGCTTCGCCAGCTCGATCCGCGCTGCGTCGGTTTCAACGCAAAAATTGAAACAATTTGGGCCGATAGTTATCCCCAACGTCTCCAAAACTTTCATGAGGCTTCTCAGGCCATCATTGAATAATAATACCGCGATATCAGCTGCAATATCGACGATTGACGATTGACGACTCGAACATTTTTCAATTATCGCCACCTATGGCTTTTTTTCGAAACTATATTTATAACAATAGCCGGTTTTTGTGAAGGGAGACAAAAGAATACCTGGGAAAGACCCGCAGGACCTGGGAAAGGCCCGGTATACCTGCCGACCCTGAGGCGCGCAGCTGCGCGGGACCCCGAGCGTCACGGAGCGCTGCACCGCTCCACAAAATATTCAATATCTCCGAAAATAATTATTTTTTCGACCTGGGTCCAACGGCATCTTAATCTTAAATGTATTTTAGATTTTTCTAGATGGTTTTCAAAAAATCGATTTTTCGAAGCCGTCACAGTGGTGTTGTCCCTTAAAAATGAAATACGTGTGGAAATTCGAATGAGTGAGATGAGGTTAGGACTACAGTCAGCTGTTGCCTTGCTGTCGCGTCTCGTTATCGTCGCGAGTGGTAATAAATCCAATACCGGAAGTTCACATTAAACTTGATATAACATGAAAATTAGGTCAATAAGCGTAATTTTTTCTGAGAGCACTTGATTACTACAAGTGTTAAGTATGTAAATCTGATTATTTTTAAGAATCTGACGGATTCCCACTATTATATACACTTTTGTAGCGACCGGAAATTGAGTTTTTGTATGTCGTGTCGGAATTCCTTCGCAAAAATACGCAATTTTAATATTTCTTTTCTGTGTAATTAGGTCGATAAACGACCCTGACATTTTACAGAGACGATTATTGATATAGTTAGTGAAGCTCAAAAGAAAATTATTAAAATCCTATGGATTGAAGCCTGGCGATAGGACTACCTTAAGATGGTAACGCAACTATAAAGGAACTATAAGCAAGCTTGAAATTCAGTGTATGTCATTTCGCTGAAGTGTAAGCTACTTTTTTTTAGCGTCAAACATGTCAAATTTCGTGCCGAAAAAGAGCAACTTTATTCAAAAACGCATTGTCAATGATTTTTTTTTATATATAGCATTAATTTTCACCAAAGAAAACAGCGAAAACTTATTCAACATCCCAACGTGTATATGTATATATATTAGGGTGTGCGGAAAAAAATCGATATATTTTTTTCGGTTGCATCCACCGAAAACCGGTGAATTAAGGTAAAAAAAAGAAGAATCCTTGAAGGAGAGCCAAAAAAAAATATTTCGAACGGCGCATTGCATTTGAATACTTTCCATAAGAATAACACAGGAAAATAGTGGCACTTCTCACGCTAGCGCCACGAACGGGAAACCGCGACATTTTTCCCCCAAATCAAGATCTGTCACTGCTACAAAATTTCATTCGTTATTGCGAGGTGAATCCTGTAGTAGGAGAGGATGCCTGGAAAAAATTAGCTAGTCACTTGTGGTACTTTAACGAGAAAATTGTTGCTTTGTCGTTTTTTGACAATGCTGTGCCGATAAGTGTGAAGGCAAAAATGGTACAAGCTCTGCAATCTCGAGAAAAATCCAAAAATCCTTCCGAGCGAGTAGTTGTTAAAAAAAAATTATTGGGAAATGGTGCTGAAAGAAGACATAAGCGATTTCATTACTCAAGAATCCTTATTTCTTTTCCAGCAATTCAATTTACCTCATGATTTTTTGAGAGTAAATATTGAATTATGGCCGGAAAATGCCACTTATTTGAGTTGCTAAGATTTTTTTTTAATCCAAAAGTCGTTAATAACGTAGCCGAACGTGATGTCACTTTGATAGAAGCATATAACGGTTCATTAACAAAAAACGAAGAGCAGCTCCAATATTTATTGGACGTAGTGCAAAATCATCGACAGAAATACCCCAATTGCAACAAACAGACTCTTAAAAAAAGGAACGATGATTATCAAGCATTCTCATGTAAAAACAAATCATTTTATCTTATTAAACCAAATTAATTCAATAAAACTTTTCGAAACACGATCAATGATGGACGTCGTTTCTTTTATATTTCTTGTTGTACTTGATTCTTTTTTGTATCAGAGAAATATTTTGAGAACGATTCCATGCAAATTGTATGTTAGAGCAGAACATTCTGTACAAAAAAAAACCCAAAACGTTTTTTCGTAAAGCGAAAAATTCGATTTTTACAGCCTTCTGAATTATTTTTTTTTTCTATCAATTCAATTTCAGACAGCGATTCCACTTGAACGGTTGTTCCGAGCTAATTTTTCGTAAAAACTTTTTTGTTGGAAATTCAGTTCTCCAGGAGAATATGTTAATGACATCTTTGTGTGATTTTTTCCTGACGAGTTGCACTACGAGTTGCACATTCAGAAATCCCAATATTTTCTGGGTTATTCTCATGGAAAATATTCAAATGCAATGCGCCATTCGAAATAATTTTTTTTTGGGCTCTCCTTCGAGCATTCTTCATTTTTTACCTTAATTCACCTTTTTTTGGTGGATGCAACAGAAAAAAAAAGTATCGATTTTTTTCCGCACACCCTTATATATATATATATATATATATATATATATATATATATATATATATATATATATGATAAAATAACATTCCATTGCACAAACACACTTCTATAAATATTTATGAACCACCAGCATAGTTTGCCAAACGAGCGGTGGTTCGATCTTCGGAGGTTCCGGTTTGAGTTCGAACCGACGGGACGGACAAGCATCAACGCCCCCAGGCGTCGAAGCTGCCGATCAAATTCTCCGCCCTCTGATCGACGGCAGTTGCGTCGACGAGCACATACAGGATCAGGTTTGTTGCCTTTCGAATTCATGCAGAAGACTCGAGTATTTCGCTGATCAATGATTGACTATTAGGAACTAGGAAGGTTTGAAGTTCCAAAAATGGCTTGCGTTCAGTTGTTCGTAACGTGTTCCACACATAACCTCCATGCTTGTACCTTATATTAAAACAAAAGTATTCGTACTTTTCAAATAAACGATACGTTTTATTAATAAATAAAAATGTCAAGTCATTTTGAGACACTCGACAAAACGTTACAACGCCAATTTTTCGAATTCCAAGGCTCCCTACTTTCTGTGAAGCACGGTCTTACATACAGGTCTGACAACGGTGGTAGTGGAGATAGGCACTAGCGGTTCTGTTGTTTATTCCGATTTCTGCCGCTTGGTGCGTGACGGTAAGGGGAAGTAGTGGTAAAGATAAGGGGGAAACTACTTCCCCTTGCTAGTAGCGACGCGTAGCGGCGCCTAGTGAATCGAAAAATGAAGCCGATAAGCGTGCCTACCCCCACTACGAAAATTTAGCTTCGTTGCAAGACCTGTATGTAAGACCGTGCTCTGAAGCGGGTGGGGGTCAAAATGTCGAATGACCAAATATAGAACGACAAAGGTTTCGAGACGACGGAATGATGAACTCTCAAAATAACTAAAGTTAAATTATTCGAAATTGTATCCTTTGACCAACGACGAAATCAAATAACTATTACACCAAAGGATTATCTATTTGAGAGCTCATCTATTCGGGAATATATATTCAGATAGTCTGCAGTTTGAGTCATACAAATACAGATTCGATGTACAGCATTCATATCTCCGAAATGGAAAAAAGTGTGTATCTAATACTCGTAATACCGTCTATAGCAAAAAGCCATGTATCGAGACTACAAACTTCGAATGTGTAGACAGGGAGACTAGAGTAAAGGAGTGGACACTCCATAGGAGATAAGCAGCAAAAGACGGCCCCAAAATCCCGACTTTTTAGTGACCGCAAGGGGCGCTGCGATCGCAATTCCCCGATGTATAGTAATACTTGTAGCTAAAGGTTCTAGGCATGCGCATTAGAGGAAAGTTGTCAAAATCGAGGTTTGCGGTTTTTTTGGTATTGCATGATATTTGCAAACTCGTACTATACTAACATTTCGTTTTTTTTTCTTTTCGCGAGCGTTCAGTTATATTTTTCGTTTATTATAAAACACAAAAACGATTCGTGTTTCGTAGTTGACGGGGCTAATGTGCGGAACTCTGGTTGTAGAAAGTGAGTTAATGAGAATGAAAAATGTAAGATTGTTGCATCGCTGAAAAAAATGCACAGAGTCAGATTGAGCTTCAATGCATGACGTACTGGAGGATTTGCAATGTTTTCCATTTTTATTGTTCCAATAATGTTAAGAGCGATGCTGGAAGCGTTCACGCGTGCGATTAACAATGGCAGACAGAAGTGTTACAATGAAAAGTAATCAGTATAATTTTGAATAATAAATTTAAATATGGTTCATTGCGAATGAATTAAATAAACAATCTGTACTGTTAACAAGGCGCATTTTGCTGTACATTATGTCTGTGTAATAATAAATCACTCTCACAATAAGTAATAATAATAATCACAAATATTCTATTGTACGAGCGTAATTTTTTAAATAATAAGTTATCACAATTACACCCATTGTTACTTTGTCTATGTAATAATCTTCTATCAAATTTGAAAACGATTCACCGAACGGTTCAATAAATATTTCGTTCTCAAATTATACACATTTAACATTGCCTCTTATAAAACATTAATAACTATACGCAAAACTTATTTAAAATGTGAGTTTTTATTTATAATTTTTTTACACATCATATAATACTTTATTTTCGAGCATGGATTCAATCCACAGACAACCATGTATAAGTAGCCGACGGAAAGCTAAGCAAGAGGGTATATCTATATATAAGGGAAAGCCGATTGAAACGCCACCTACAACTCTTATTTTCCTTGATTTTGGAGCCAAATCGCTAGCACACAGTGTCCACTCCTTTACTCTAGTCTCCCTGTGTGTAAATCTGAGAAGCGCAAATGATCGATGGTCCGAAATGGCGAATACCTAAATGGCGAACATGGCGAACATGGCATGGCTGCCTGACCCGACTGACCGCTAACGCCATCTGCCATCTTCATTCTGAAGCGCAAGTAGTATTGCTCGATCCCACGGTCGTATATACAGGTCTGGGCACTCCGTTCAAAAATGCGTGACCCTAAGTGACGCCTCTATTTGCGGATTCCACCGCGGCGGTAGTGAAGGGGAGGCACTTTTGTTTATACCGTGTTTACGGGGCATGGCATGCACGTTGTGTGGTGACGGTCGTATGTACGTGTGGCCTAACCTCGTTTTGGCGGGGTGATTTCGAGTGTATCGTAGCCACGGTTTTTATTCAATACGGAATAACAAAAGATAAAGTGTCTATATATTGCGATGCCGAAGCGGTGCATGATTCCGGGATGCAGAAGTGGATACATAAATAACCCGGAGCACGTCTCATTATTTAAAATTCCCAATGACGACTACTGATATTTTCTACTACTTTTCTACTACTAATACTAATGAAAGGAATGCGTGCTATACGTAAATTTCGAATGTTCTTTTCCGTAAACGAAAAAAAAAAACATAATTGGATTGAGCGATAGTTAAATCGGCATATCCATGTCAAAGACGATGAGTATCATGAACTAATGGCTCATCGCTCATATTTTCGGTTTATGCTTTTAGTTTTTGTGTTCGACTAATTATTTAGGATGTATCAATTTTTCATCACAGCCACGTGAAGGGAAAGACAATTCGCATTCGCGCATAAATCGCGCTCTGTCGCACGTGCCTCCGTGATAGCAGCGCTCCACGCTTTTGCGGCCAGTTCCGCAAATCGAGGCGTCAGATAGAGGCACGCTTTGGGGTATACGGAATATACGGAAGTGACCAGACCTGTATATACGACCGTGTTCGATCCCAAGTTTTCGCTATCCGGACCGTTCGCCATTTTGGTCCATCGCTATTTTAACTGATCGACTTTTTGGTCCTTCGCTTTAATGAATTCGAAATTGTAAACTCTCGTAATATTTACAATTCGACGATTCGAGGTCTCGAATTGTTTGGTGTAGGGTAGCGTGGTCCGAAACCGACCGCCTAATCAGCAAAGGCAATAAAAGTGCATCAAATTACTTTTTTTTTGTTCAAACCAAATTTTGATTCTTTACAGGAAACGTTATTCCAAGTTTTGCGCAGCTTGACGAGGTTTTCGGGTACCGTTTGTTCAAGATACCGAGGCCGTAATGACAGTCTCCATATCGGTCGGTCTGAAAAATCGTGGTTCGAAATCGACCTCCCCATGGTCCGAACCCGACCCCCTATTTTTTTTTACAGCGAATCAAGGAAAACGGCACAATTTCGAATTTATTTTGCAACTTGTTAGCAAAACAATACGATTTGGGAATAATTTTCAAATTTATTTTCGAACTTTTCAAGGCCTTTTTTTAGGAAATGCAATTGAATGAATGCATTGATTACAATTTTACTCGCTTAAGGAGTAAGGCCGCTGTAACGGCCCCAAAAAAAAGGTTTTTTCACTAATTTTTTGCTCCCGAAATTGAAGGTATTTGAAAAAAAACTTTTAATGGTGTTATCGGGCATACATTAAACTTTATTATAAAATTTTTTTACAGTAAAAAAAAAACAAAATGGCGGTTCCACAGCTATCTTCCCGGGACATGTTTTGCTTCCAGGGCTCCGCGGCACGCAGCACCACTGGTGCACTTTTGAATCTAGAACAAAAAAAAACCATTAATCTAGAGGGCTATAGCTAGAGAATGTCGATCGGATTTTAAAAAGTATCAATTTTTGTGGATTTGGCGTGCGTTTGAAAAAAAAATTGATTTTTGACGAAAAAAACGGCAAGTTTTTTGTTAATAAAAAATCAATAAATAAAGTTCTTGAAAATTCCGATCGACATTCTCAAGATAATGTAAATGTTCACATCTGGTTAAAATTTCAAGTAAAAAAAATGAAAATTGTTCGAGTTATGCTGCGTGCCATTTTGAAAAACCATGTTTCGAGAAAAACGCGTTTAAAGTTTTGCGAATAGTTTTTTATTGGAAAAAATTAAAAAAAGAAGTTAAAAGGATTTAAACTATTTTTAAACTAGAGGGTTTAAACTATTTTTTAAGCCAATAAAAAAAAATCGATTTTTCAAAAAATTTACAGTGGCCTTACCCCTTAAAGGAGATGTTTCTCGAGGTAATGACGGGAGGATTTTTTTTCGATTTTTCGATGTTTCGTAGCACTTGGGAGCCAAAAACCCGATTTTCGCTAAAAAAAAATCGGCTAATTTGTTGTTGAAAAATTAGTAATTATTTAAAAAAAAAACAAAAAAGCTCTCGACAATACCTGGTGAATTATGTGAAGAAGTACTGTGCAAAATTTCAAAGCGATTGGTCCAGTAGATTTTGAGTTATCGTGCACACGGACTTCAAATATGACAAGTCTCAGAAAAACGATTTGAAAAACGCAGAAGAGAAGAGAACGGCATGGAGCAATAGACGCTCAAATACTCATAACTTCGTCAATTTTACTCCGATCGACTTGAAATTTTAACACAATATTCTTGATATATTATGCATTCATTTAAAAATTTAAAAAAAAATGAAAGAAAATTTTTAATACTTTACCCCGCCCTTAATGCAAAAATTACAATTTCAATCGCTGTCTGAGCTGTCTTCTGCCTCGCAATAACTGCGAATAGCCGACGGACGAGTCCTGATGCCATGGCAGCAAGTGCTCGCCGCAGAATTGCCGGATCTCGTTTTGGCTTTAGACGTTTGAACGATCGCCCCATTTCTCAAGCAACCATGTGTAATTACCGTCAGAAGTCGTTAAATCACAGTTTGGCTATCAAAAGCACGCTAGAAAATCTTTAGTGCGCAAAAACGCAGGGGTCGGTTTCGGACCACCCATTGGCGGTCGGTTTAGGACCACCGAGACTTTTTTCAAACAATGACTCGTCCTTTACTTACAACGATGCAAGTGATCTAAATTTATTCGTGCGTGTTCAAGTCTAGGCCATAAGCAACCGAAACAACCTACCTTTGGATTTTTCAAGAAAAAAGAAAACACTTCAAACCGCAGTTCCGTGCAGTTGAAAAATGAACTTTCGCGTTGTCGAAACACAACGCGACGCAAACCCATAGAACGAAATGAGAGAAAAAGATGGCTCTCTGCCTCAAAATTATCGATGTTGTGAGAGCTTTCAAACGCCACCACCGACAATTTCGGTTGCAGCACAAGTACCGAGAAACATGGAGAGGTCGGTTTCGGACCACGCTACCCTATATATACAAGCGAATCGATATTATATCTCTCATTATTCTGTTAAATCTGATATTTGTTTTCGCTATGAATCAACTTTAAGATTTTTGCATTCACATTTTCCATTAACTATTGTACAGGCTAGTTAGGATTGATTTGTCTATATTGGAACGTTCGTCATTACTGAATTCGAAATTTCGGTCCTTCGGAATATTGATCGTTCGAATTTCCGATCCCCACCTCTCTGAAGCGTTGCGCCGATATCGACGTTGTTGGCAATGAAAAAAAATATATATATATACACATTTCACCACGACAGATGGTACTGCTGATGGCACTGGCCAGAGGGCGCTCTCGGATCTCGCTGGGCCGCGGTAAACTCACGCAGCACACGGAGACGGCGATCAAAATAGCGGAGATCATGCTCGCCAGTCGGGGACTCCGATTTGCGCTCTCTCAATCAGAGGCGGAAGGTTGTCCGTCTTTTCTCGAGTGCGAGGGATGCGGCCTCGTTAACGAGACGGCAAATGAATCTGAGTGAATTTCACCTACGACGGACACTTTGGATTTTGATTTTGTGTTTTTTGGTCGCTCGTCACATTACCGAGTCTCTCTCTCTCTCTCTTTCTCTTTCTCTCTTTCCTTTGACGCGTTCCAGAGAGAATCCATTGGCGCGGCTATTCCGAATCTATTCCGCCGACAATTCCACTTCCATCTTCACCATCACCATCATCATTGCAATTCACGCGATACTCGCACTTTACGAATAAATTTGTCACAAAGTGAACATCTTTTTTTTTTGTTTTTCCAACTACTCGGATAATCTCGCGTCCAGTTCCTCGTTCGGATTCGGGAACTCAAACAATCGTCGGTCGCACCATCGACGCGCGATTATTCTTGCTTCGGTCGGAAAAATGGCGCCATTGCTCGCAAGAATTGCTTCTGGAATTCCTCACAGGAAAATCTACTGACCGAGGCTCTGAAACAAACGAAACGCGAACTTAAGGCGGTATATATTAGGTGTACAAATAAGTTTTAGGACACTTCGATTTTGTATCATAACAGCTATTCTAAATTAATTCAAAGGTCCCGCTCACTTATCATAGATGGCGCTTGATATGTAGTATCGAAACGTAAAGGAGTCATAAACATAACCTATAAATTCGGTAAATTAAACATGCAGACCGATAAGCTATTTATTAGACACTGCATTCGCTATGAATTCCATCAAGGAAAAAGTGTTAGGAAAGCGTGTGAATCGATATGTTCTGTTCTTGGAGACAACATTGTATCTAAAAGTACATGTGAGTATTGGTATAAGCGATTCAAAGAAGGTGATTTCGACGTTAGTGACCGTGAACGCACGGGGCCTCCTGTAAAGGTGGACAATCAGGAACTGCAAGCGTTGCTGGATGAAAACTCTTGTCAGACGGAGAAACAACTTTCGGAACAGCTTGGAGTAACTCAACAAACTGTTTCTTATCGTTTAAAAGCAATGGGTAAGATTCGAAAAGGAACAAAGTGGGTACCACACTTTCTGACTCAAGAAAATAAAAACAGCCGTCTTAACATTCGTGTGAGTCTTTACAACAAGCAACATAGAAAGTCTTTCTTGTGGAAAATTGTGACCGGCGATGAAAAGTGGATTTATTTTGATAATCCGAAACGCAAATATCATTGGGTTGACCCCGGCGAGCCGACAACATCCACGCCAAAGCGCAATGTTCATTGTAACAAAGTCATGCTGTGCATATGGTGGGATATGAAAAGCGTACTGTATTATGAACTTCTCAAACCTGGTCAAACAGTTACTACCGATCGCTATTGTCATCAATTGATGCAAGTGAATCAAGAAATTGAGAAGAAACGTCCATTTTCTGGTAAAGGAAAACGTCCAGTAAAACTGCTCCATGACAACGCGCGGCATGTGGGTAAACCGGTCAAGGATACGTTACTAGCGCTTGGATGGGAAGCTGTACCACACCCGGCGTATTCACCAGACTTAGCCCCATCCGATTATCATTTATTCCGGAAAATGCAGAACGATTTGTCTGACGTGCGATTCAAAACATTTGAAGAAGTGGAAAAATGGGTCGCTAAATTTCTCACCTCGCAAGACGAAAGTTTCTTTGCGAAAGGCATCCGCGAGTTACCTGAGAGATGGCTGAAGGTCATTCAGTGCACTGGAGATTACTTCGATGAATAACTGTGTTTTACTTCTTTTTTAATAAATCTTGAATTTTTTGAAAACTGTCTTAAAACTTATTTGTACACCTGATACATTTGCAACGATGAAAAAATCGACTTTTTTTTTCTTTAAGGGGCCGGCCCACTTTGAAATTGCAAAAAATTGAAAGTAAGCAAGACTTGAAGAAATCGACGATGATGGGCAATCAGAAGGGATTTTGTACGGTGCAGAAATTGCTGATTCACTTTGGGTAAGAGTTTTTCATAGTATAAACTTCAAACGCGTTTTTCTCGAAACAACGTTTTCAAAATCTAGCTTCATCGTATCCCTAAAACTAATAAACCGATTCTCTTGAAATTTGAACCACATATTGTAAACATGACTCCCGTCAAGATTACCCTCGATGGTTTTAAAATTCTGATTTTTACTCTTTTTTTGCGAAAAACTGCGAAAAAACACGTTTTTTTTTTACTTTTTTCGTTTTTCATGTGCCATTTTTTTATTTTTCGATAAAATTTTATATCCGAGGGTCATTTTGCAGCTGGTGTCATACTGAATCTAATGGACTTTGATTTTTTTGTTTCAGACAAGCCATTGCCGAGTTGTGATAGAGCTACCTAGCCCACCTATTTTTGAGGCGTTACGTTAAACTACAGTTTTTGTACTTAAAAATGAATAAAAATAAATTTATTTTTTTTCTTAATGTAATTCAAGACTTTATTTATGAAGCGCAACAACTTTTATATTCATATCTTTTATAAAATCCTCAAAAAAAATCGCGGAAATAGCCTTTTTTTCATGGGTCCAAAGTGGACTGGCCCCTTAAACGATAGAACTATGTATGGAGAATATTTTCCCAGAGTTTCAAAGGAAAATTCGAAAAACTTCAAACGCTACAGCCCGTCAACGCTGTGCCTCACCGCTCGGATTCGGAGTGGGCGTGAACTTCGAACGCGTTTTTCTCAAAACTGCATTTTCGAAATTGGCGTGCAGGATTACTAAAAAATGATTAAGGGGAGGGTAGCGGTTTCAGCGTGAAAAAAAAAACTTGCTATTTTTTTCATCTATATGGATGGAGTAAATTTATCGAAACCTTTTATACGTTGTTAAGGGGTTACCCCCACTTGCGATTTTGAAAAAATCGATTTTTTTTATTGCATTTTTTTTTAAGTATAAGTATCTGAGAATATGTCCTGAAAATTTCAAGTCGATCCGAACAAAATTGACTGAGATATGGGCGTTGAAAGAGAAGAATCCGTTGTGTAAACGACCGGCTAATTGAAACTTTAAAAGCATTTTTCTCAAAATGGCATTACTGAAGTCGGTGACCAAGATTACTCGAACACTAATGAACCGATCTTCTTGAAATTTTGCAGGCTTATTTAATACATAAAAATGTAGTCTTCAATCGTTCGATTTTTTTTTTCGAAAAAAATGGCCGTTTTATAGCCAAAAAACGGCCGTTTTTTTTTTCGTTAAAATCGAACCATTAACTTTGACTGTCCGCCATTTTGTGAAAAATGAATATTTTTTAAAATCCTTCGATTAAAGACTAGTTTATACTTATAGTTGACTAAATCCATCCGCATTTTTTTTTTCAGATGATCCACTTCGCCGCAATGTTGGTCACCGCAAACCGTGTATATAAAAACATTATTTCATTGACGGCCATTTGCCACTAAACAATGTAATATTTTTCAATAAAAAAATTACTGAAAGTTCTTGAAGATGTGTTCTTTAAGATGGTATATTGATCGATTAAAAAAGTTTTGTAGTTTTCTTTAAAAAAAATTCATGAAAAAGGCCTTTTTTGCGCTACAAGTGGGGGTAAGGCCTTAAGTGTCATTTCAAGAACATTCCGTGAAATTTGTACGCGAAAATATCCACAAACAAGCCGGTGCCGAGTTTTTTCTCGAAACCACTTTATCAAAGTCCGTGCTCACTGTCATTTGAAAACTACATGACCGATTTATTTCAAACTTGGTACACACTTTCTACATATAAAATACCTCCCCCCAACGGTTAGGTTGAGATTTTTTTTACATTGAGGGCGTTTTCCACCCCCAAAATGGCGGAGTTTTTCGTGAAAAATAGCACTTTTCACTTTACATGACCACCTCAAATTGGATGACTTGTGCGAATAAGTAATTTCTTTGTTTTCAATAAAACGAACAAGCTCGCCAAGTTTAAAATCCTGCCACGTTTAAAATGTCCCTATGCATTTTTGCGAAAGTAATTTTCAAATACATTTTTTATCCACAGCACTGGAAGTCTGATCTCAGTGAAATATTAATGTGTTTGTATCTCAGCACGCAAGGAATATTTCTAACAAAATTTAAAAAAAAAACCATTCTGGCCAATCCGGAAGTTCAATGTGAATGGTTTATCGTGAATTTATATCCTTCGTACTTAATAGATTTTTCTGACAAGATGCAAATTTAAAGTGTGATATAATAGAGTTTTATTTGCACAACTTGTTATAAAGTTTTTTACAAAGTCTCTTTTCTTACAATCAATCTCATTCACGAACTTACACCTAACAACTTACGTCTAAAATTCTAACCTATATCCTAACCACTACTGATCGCTGTCGCTCTCATATTTTTCCTCTTTTTTTCATTTTTGCACATAATGCCTCTATTTCTTTGAAGTAGCGGCAAATTCCCACATTTATTTTCCCGCTTAATTAAGGAGGTACGGTGATGACCACGCTAGTAAACTAAGAGTCTTTTTTTCGCCATAATACCGCTACGTTTTAGACATATGTGTGTGGCCTATATTTCGAGAAATATTTTTTAAGTATTGAATTTCAAGCTACTTATTATTTTTATAATATGAAAACAAACGTAATAATCTACTACTCGACTTCAGTAGTACGCCATATCTTTGACGTTTAGCATCGTTGCATTTTCGATAGCTGTCATGGGTCCCACGCGCTCGGCTTATTATTTTTGGTAGCCGGTAAACATGGAGAATGAAAATAAGTACTGTAGAAGTTTATCAAGAGAGTAACAGGATTGTACCTGAAGTCCAGTTTAGAGACAAAGGTAGATTCTGTCGGACAAGAATTAGAGAGTGAAAAGATGATATTGCGAATGCAAATGAAAAACGTCGCGTTGACGTTAACCTCAATATCCAATGTCCAATCTGTCCGAAGTCAAAACATATTTCATCGATTGTTATGTTATTTTTCCCTTTCCTAATTTTCACAATATTTGCAGATATAAAAACGAACGTTCATTTTATATGACAGTTTTTCCATGCTGACTTTACATATAAATGCGTTGTATGCATGTCGCCAGAAAGATTGAGATGCCTTAGCTATACATAAAAGAACTTTGAGTAAATATCGACGAAAGGCCTTTTATAATCGATTAAAAAACGTACGGCTTCACAAAACCATATTTTTAATTCGCGTTGAAAATATCCGATAGAAGAATCAAATTTGCGCGGGTATCCGGCGTTGCCACACTTCGAGCAAGATGGCTGCGGTTACGTCACGAAACGTCTCTCTCGCCGAATACTTCGGTTTTTCGCGACTTTATTTCTAAATTTATTGCTTATTTCTGCGGTGAGCTTTCCAATTCAAGTTGCCTTATTAATCACAACGAACCAACGAACGCAACCGTCAGTTTTTTTTACGCGTGTCTTGGCTCCAAGTAGCACAAAAAAATCGATATATGAGAGGACAGGCACATTTTGTCGTCTACGTGTGACTAATTGACCAACTTTAACAATTAATAACTCGGAAACTGTACGGTAAATCTCGCGGAAACTCCGCATACGCATGGACGAAGCTCTCGACAATGTTATTAAAAAAAATCGGGCTTTTATCTTGGACTCGCTCTAATCACCGTACCTCCTTAACATACTAATGATCTCCCCCTTTATCGCAACCTCGTCAACTCCTTGTATCCACTCCTCTGCTTCTTTTCTTGCCTCTTTTGGCATCATTTCCCAGCCTTTTTCGCAAATTAGGAGGTGCTCCACCGTCTCAAATTTCTCCTCACAAATCCTGCACCGCCAATTTTTCTCCCCCTTCATTCCCGCCCTCCACACATTTCCACATCTTATTCTTGCCCACAATTCTTTCTCCCTACCCTTCACTCCTTCCTCCTTCCAGTATTTCCATGGGCTTTCTTCGTTCTCCACCAAGTACTTGTATAAACTATTGTATGATGATTTTTGTACTCTTTCTTCTTCCTCCTCCAGTATTTTTTTCTTTAGGTTTTCTAATCCTTCTTTCACCTTTTTTTCTAGTTCGCCCTCGTCTGTCTCCGATCTTATCATCCCTACTAGATCCTCAATTTCCATTTCCATTAATACTTTTTTTTAAATTTAAAGTATGATTTTGATGCGATTAAAAACGTTCGACAGCAGCTAAATCGAACTATTGTTCCAAAATAATAGGATGGTAAAACTGAACGCTCGTCAAATCTAGTATGGAGGACCTTATTGTTTGATCTGTATATTGAATACCAATATACAATAGCTTCGGAAAGTGAAAAAAAAAATTGACAAATAAACTAGATTTATAAAATCGAAATTGCTCCAATCATGAAGAAAAATTGATATTTAAATTTAAGTTCATGCTTGCAGGCATGCCTTCCTCTTAACGGACAGTGCTGGGGCTTCGCGTAGATTTTTTTTTATTATTTGGAACTGTCTTGGAGGGCGGCGCGATCAATTTTTTTTACCCATATCAAGGGCCACCCTAGTGAACACCGCAAATCGTGTTTTTCCACAGGCGTTCTTGAAAAAGCTTTGTCACCGGCTTGTTTGTGGATATTTTCGCGTACAAATTTCACGGAATGTTCTTGAAACGACACTTAACAATGTAGGTTTCGATAGATTTACTCTATCCATATCGATGAAAAAAATTCGCCAAATTTTTTTTTTTCACGCTGAAACCCCTGGCCTTCCCTTGAGGGCTCACACGTTCGAATTTACGGAAAAATTGATTCGTTTGATTTGCTATCAATGCCGTTTTCTTCAATCTTCGTAAATAGATTCTCCGTCATTTTTTCCCGGAGACTTGAGGAGCTTCGGGACCGTTCCTCGGCTGCGAGGATGGGGATGAAGATGCGATAAGATTTCGGCCGAATGCCAAACTTGCGAATAAAATTTCATGTATAAAGAAACGATCATTCGGCAATTTTAGAAAATGTTTATCTTGGTGCTAAATAAACAAAAAAAATTACATCTTGCCCATCTAACCGCACGTAAAATTATACACCTTCAACTACTTTTATCTCTGGTGTTTTGTGGCGAAAATATTTCGAAATATTCGTAGACTCAGTATAGTTTATCATCTTGGATTGTGGCCAACGCTCCAACCTCCTTAAAATTTCGAAGTTGACCTTCATATGACCTTGGCAGTTATATCCAAGGTCAAATTGACATTCCAATATTTTACCCCTCTTGAAATGAAACAACTTTTACGCGAAATATTTTTCATTTTAATACAACACTGTCCGAGACACCCCGTATCCACCCACGCAGTACTGATTAGTCGTAAATGCGAATCACATCATCCGAAGGTGATGAGAGTTTGTTTTATTACCTAGCGGCGTGCCTGATGACGTTTCGGTCCTCCGGATCCATATTTATCACATGAGCCAACACTCTTCCGTATTCCTCCGCATCGTCGGCCAGAAATCCCGTTTGGCTGCTGGACTGCGTTTCAATTATGTCCGCCCTGAACAGGACAAGATTGTGCTCGATCAGCGTAAATAATCAAGTTCTTTCGTTTTTAAGGTGTGTGTGTATGTGTGTGGGTATATTAGACTGATTCAAAAAAAAAAAATTCCTTCTGGATTCTCGTGCTATTGTTGGGCACTGATAAAACAAAATTTCTCTAAAAAGATGGGCGCGGTCACTCAATTTTTAGAGGTGGCTATCTCGACTTTTTTGTATTTGAATTTTTTTAACGAACGTATTGCATTTAAGCATAGTCATGGCTTCGGATTACGGATAAAAATCACATCCAGCAGCTTTTTCGTAACAAAAATAAACTCTAACAATTTGAAAAGGGTGCAATATTCACAATTCAAATCCAGGTAGATCAATAATGGCGTCTATACTACTCTCGTTATTCATGTAGATTTATTTATACGCATTAACATTTTGCACTTTTTACGAAAAATTAAATTATAAGCTTTTATTCATAAATCGTATATTTACATTTTCAAAATGCTACGCTTATATTATCTTCAAACTCATTTACATTTCTTCCCAGCCATTCTCAAGTTCGTTAACATTTTGGGCAGAAAGAAAATGTGCAACGTTGAACAGTTTGTCCAAATCTCTCTTAAATTTACGCTCCTTCGATATTTGTGACGGCAAATTCTTTTTAACTCGATTTTTTAAAAGTTGTTTCCAGACTAGATGGAGTTTTATTGATTTCAAGATTGCGTTATTCAATCGACGCGTTGGAATTTCAGCACATTTCCATTGTTCGAAAATTTCTTTCATCGTTTCGTGTGCACTTCGACGTATGGTCAGTTTTTCTCTGTTATGTTTGTAAAAGAACAAACTCAAAACTTTTCCGATTTTTATCCGTAATCCAAAGCCATGACTATGTTTAAATGCAATACGTTCGTTAAAAAAAATTCAAATACAAAAAAGTCGAGATAGCCACCTCTAAAAATTGAGTGACCGCGCCCATCTTTTTAGAGAAATTTTGTTTTATCAGTGCCCAACAATAGCACGAGAATCCAGAAAAAATTTTTTTTTTTGAATCAGTCTAGTGTATATATATATATATATATATATATATATATATATATATATATATACACACACACATACATACAGGGTGAGGCACTAACTGTTGCCACCTTGAATATCTCTGTAATTATCGACGTCACAAAAAAATGTTTGAAACAAAAGTTGTACCGTACGAAAGGGGTCATCAAATGCGACCATTTTTTTTTTATCTCAATGGAGGCGCTGTCGCACAGTAAAGGTCACCTCCACTTTTTTAAATGGGACTGTACATTTTTTTTCAACGATCTTGTAGAGCATCGTCATTTAAGATAAAAAAAGTGACATGAACTTTATCTTTATGTGAAATTACCTTTATTCACAGTAGATGTTCAAAGTGATTGCCATTGGAATCAATGCAGTATTGCAATCTTCTCATCACGAATTTCTCATCACTTCGGCACTTATCGCCGAAGTCTTGCCATTGTCTTGTATGTAAAAAACGGCATCAAACCTACAATGCACACGGAACATTGTACAATGTTTCGCCCAAACAAACCCAAGATAACGATAGTAAGAACAGTGAGACTAGTATTAATGAATCAAGCGAATGTAAATCATGTATTCTTTTGAAGAGCAAACTGATATGCTTCTAATTTACGGAGAATGTCAGAAAAATGCAGTGAGAGCTAGAGACTTATACGCTGAAAGATTTCCTGAACGTTATCATCCTACACGCCGTACATTTCAAATTTTGTACACTAAACTGAGGACAACTGGATCCTTAACCCGTTGGGAAAGTAACCGACAAAAGCGAGTTACTAACGAAGAAACGGAAATTGGCGTTTTTGCCGCCGTTCATCGAGACCCTTGTGCGAGTTCTCGTCAAATTGCGAGGGAATCTGGCGTAAGCGGAAGAAGTATACTACGTGTTCTACATCGTCGTAAATATCAACCTTACCACATCAGTCTCCACCAGGAATTAACTGGTACGGATTTCATGAATCGCGCTGAATTCTGCCGATGGGCTCAACGCCAGATTCAGAGAGATGACTCATTTATTAATCGGATTTTATTTACTGATGAGGCAACATTTACGAATCATGGAAATATTAACTTGCATAACATGCATTTGTGGTCAACTGAAAATCCACATTGGCTGCGGCAAGTTGCACACCAAAGGCCGTGGTCGGTTAATGTATGGTATGGGATTATTGGGGATAGAATCATAGGCCCTTATTTCATCGAAGGGAATCTTAATGGTAGGAAGTACACCGCATTCCTTCAAGAAACATTAGGTCCGTTATTGGAAGAAATACCTTTAGAAACAAGAAACAGAATGTGGTATCAACACGATGGGTGCCCGGCACATCTTTCGCTGATAGTTAGAAATGAATTGCAAAAGAGATTTCCAAATCGTTGGATTGGACGCGGAGGAGCTGTATCGTGGCCGGCTCGCTCGCCAGACTTGACGCCTCTGGACTTTTTCTTGTGGGGATACTTGAAAAATCTTGTTTATAAAGAACGTTCAACTACGCCGCATGATATGCGTGAGAGAATTCTTCGAGTCTGTGATTCGATAAGTGCCGAAGTGATAAGAAATTCTACACAATCCGTGATGAGGAGATTGCAATACTGCATTGATTCCAATGGCAATCACTTTGAACATCTACTGTGAATAAAGGTAATTTCACATAAAAATAAAGTTCATGTCACTTTTTGATCTTAAATGACCTTGAATGACTTTGACCCCTAAATGTTTTTATGCAGTTTTCGATGCTCTGCAAGATAGTTGAAAAGAAATGTACCGTCCAATTTAAAAAAGTGGAGGTGACCTTTACTGTGCGATAGCGCCTCCACTGAGATAAAAAAAAATGGTCGCATTTGATGACCCCTTTCGAACGGTACAACTTTTGTTTCAAACATTTTTTTGTGACGTCGATAATTACAGAGATATTCAAGGTGGCAACAGTTAGTGCCTCACCCTGTGTAATATGTACCGAGCGAATAACTAAAAATTAGACACAAGCAAATAAATATTGATGTTATACAAAAAGCTATAGACAGAATTTGTTAAGTTTTTCAAGATCTGCAATTCGGTAGGCTTACATTCTTAGAGTTTCGTGGCAAATGAAAAACTTTATATCCGGCCAGTCCATCTGTCTGATTTCTCTAATTATTTACGGGTAGATCGTTGTTCATTAAAAGTGGTTCAGTGTTGTGCGAAGGAAGTACTGCTGAAGGAACACATATTTTTACTAAGGATGACGCAAGTCGCAAACAGTGGGGAATATCTTTATAGTTTTTTCCTTCGTCATTTTGGCTCCTCTGCTTCTGAGAATTGATTTCAATTCTTCGACTCTTAATGGGTTAGGCCACAGTAACGGGTATAAAACCTCGTGCGAATTTAACCATTTTTTTCGTATGATAAAGTGATTCACTCATAAAATTAATTACACATCTATTTAGTATGAATATCAAGCTGTTGGAAATTTTTTTTTTCGATGTTCAAAACGGTCGACTACTCGAAATTTGTCGAAACAGCTTTTTTCCAATTGGCGTGACAAATAACTTCAACAATTTTCACTCGATTTACTTTAAATTTAAAAGTTATGTTCCTAATTGCATTTCGCAGAGAAGTACGTACGGGATTTCTGATTAATCGAAAACTTTTCATTTTATGAGCAGTTATAACGAAATTTTTCACTGAAAATTCATTTCTCAAGTTCAAATACCTACAACTTTTGAATGAAACAATATTTGTTAAATTCCGTACGTACTTCTCTAGGTATTCTAATGTAGATTGA
>OZ023313.1:71830421-71880421 GCA_964007375.1 Ophion obscuratus | reverse complement strand
GTTTGGTTTATTTGGCTGTGAAAAAATTTTATTCATTAATTTTGTCTATTGTACGGGTTTGGTTTATTTTGGCTGTGAAAAAATGTTATTCATTAATTTTGTCTATTGTACGGGTTTGGTTTATTTAGGCTGTGAAAAAATGTCATTCATTAATTTTGTCTTTTATACGGTTTGGTTTATTCGGCTGTGAAAATATTTTATTCATTAATTTTGTCTATTATACGGGTTTGGTTTATTTGGCTGTGAAAAAAATGTATTCATCAATTTTGTCTGTTGTACAGGTTTGGTTTATTTAGGCTGTGAAAAATTTTTATTCATTAATTTTGTCTATTGTACTGGTTTGGTTTATTTAGGCTGTGAAAAAAATTTATTCATTAATTTCGTCTATTGTACGGGTTTGGTTTATTTAGGCTGTGAAAAAATGTCATTCATTAATTTTGTCTTTTATACGGTTTGGTTTATTTGGCTGTGAAAATATTTTATTCATTAATTTTGTCTATTGTACGGATTTGGTTTATTTAGGCTGTGAAAAAATTTTATTCATTAATTTTGTCTTTTGTACGGGTTTGGTTTATTTGGCTGTGAAAAAATGTTATTCATTAATTTTGTCCATTGTACGGGTTTGGTTTATTTAGGCTGTGAAAAAATTTTATTCATTAATTTCGTCTATTGTACGGGTTTGGTTTATTTGGCTGCGAAAAAATTTCATTAATTAATTTTCTCTATTGTATTGTATGTCTATTGTTTTGACTATTCTATTATTGGGAGTGCAACTTTGCAGTGACTGTTTTTTTCAAAAGTTTAAGGCTTTATTATAAAAAAGTGGCTGCATATTTTTTAATCAAAGTACTGCCCGTCGCTAGCTACGACCTCGGCCCATCTTTCAGGTAGCATTCGAATCCCGCGTCGATAAAAGTCTTGGTCCTTGGAGGCAATCCAGGAATCGACCCAATTTTTGACTTCTTCGTAAGTACCGAAGTGCTGGTCAGCCAAATCGTGTGCCATTGACCGGAACAAGTGATAGTCGGAAGGGGCAATGTCTGGAGAGTACGGCGGGTGGGATAAAACCTCCCATTTCGGCGTTTCCAAGTACTTTTTCACATTTGCAACATGGGGTCGGGCATTGTCATGCTGCAGTATCACCATGTCATGTCTTTCGTTGAATTGTGGCCGTTTCTCTTTGAGTGCCTTACTCAAGCGCATCAACTGACGTCGGTAGAGTTCCCCTGTGATGGTTTCGGATGGTTTGAGCAGCTCATAGTACACAACGCCCAGCTGGTCCCACCAGATACACAGCATCACTTTGGATCCGTGAATATTCGGTTTGGGCGTCGATGACGGAATATGACCAGGCAGTCCCCATGATTTTCGGCGTTTAGGATTATCGTAGTAAACCCACTTTTCATCTCCAGTCACAATCCGGTGCAAAAATCCCTTCCTTTGTTGTCTTTGGAGCAGTTCCCGCAAATGCTGAGAATTCGGCTCGTAGGTTGCCATGTTTGAGTGCCAATAACTTTATAATGCATACACGTATCCGTTAGCTTTTTTAAATTGTTTACATTGGCAGAGCCTCTAGTTTAAAATGCCACTTCTTTTTATTGAGCTAGGGCCACTACTTCGGCCGCAGTGGCTCTCTAAGTAAAACGGTCACTGCAAAGTTGTACTCCTAATATATTATATTGGTAGAAAATAATTTTTCTCACCTAGTCACCTATATGTCACTGAATAAAAGCTTGGGGCGCTCAAAATTGACGCATATAATCTTCAATTTACATAAATCCCTCAACATATCAACCTTACTTAATTGACTGTAAAATAGTTTTCTTAAATAAAAATCCTCAAACGGTGTACAAACACGTTATAATGATTTCTCTCACAATTGTGCCAAATAAAATACGGTTAATAAAACTGAATTGATCAAATTTGTTAAACATTTAAAAAGTTGAGCGCCCCAAGCTTTTGTTTATAGTCGATAGGTGACTTGGTAAAAAAAAATTATTTTCTTCTTTTCAGTGCGTTAAAAAAAACCTTGTTTTTTTTTCGAATATTTTTTTTACACATAAATTTTCCAGCCAAGCATGAGTCTAGTCACCAGAGCGAAGAGCTTGTAGTAGAGTATTTTGAAGGCCGAGAGAAAGGGATTTCTCGCGATGACTCGATTATTGTTGTGCGATATGACCCTCTTGTACACGTGCCTCAGCATGTCGGTCGATATCGTCGGATAATGCGTGTACGTTCCTACCCTGCAGCCACCGACGTACCGGAAGAGCGGATACGTGAACGAATAGCCCATCGTGTCGATGTATACGTCTGAAATTCGTTCGTCTTGCTTCGTTGACATTCCCCTCGAACGATATACGCGAAATGGAGAAAAAGCCGCGGAGGAAAGATATACCGGGTGGCCCATTTCAATTCGTCCGAATATCTCGGAGCGTATGAACGACGGGGTAAAAAGTCTCGAACGAAAGTTGTAGGGTTTGGAGGCCGGCCCAATGTGGCCGACTTGGATAACTCTCAGGTGCCGCGTGTCAAGGTCATTTCAAGGTCAACTTCGTTTTTTCAATGGAAACTTATGTTTTGCGACGCGGCGTATTACCTTGCGTGAAAAGGCGAAAAACTTTTGTAGGAAAGCTTTTCCCACTGGACGATTATTTTCCGAGATACGGAGCGTTCGAATTGTCGAGGGAATTGTGATAAAAAATCTTCCGGACAAAAGGAACTTGTTTTTTTTTTTACAAAGAATGCCGCTCTGAGAAATGCAGGTTTCCTTTTTTTTTCAGTTGACCTTGAAGTCACCTTGAAGGTGGTTTCAAGGTCAACTGAAACCATTTTTTGTCGGAGGTATTAATTTATCGGCTATTGTTTTTAAACATTTTTGAACTCAAGGCAGGATATTTATTTTTCAAACGATGAGAACCGATTCGTCACCTGGTTGGAGAGCATTGAGGGCTTCGATCCCGAGCCAAATGGAGCCGAGACTTTGACCCAATAGCGTGAAGTGAGGATACATGTTGGCCTCCACCCATTTCCTCTTGTGCAAGTATACGAACTCGACCGTCGGCTGGATCTTGATGTTGAACACTCTCTGCGCACGTCTCATTATTTCCTCCGGGTCTACTTCAAGATCGCCGGTATACACGACTATGTGAATGTTCGAGTGCCTGGCGAAAAATTGTTTTTTTTTTTTTTTTGGTAAACAGAACTTATTTGGCCTGTTATATTTGATTAATAATTGTCAAAATTGTGATAAGTTTGCGATCGGTTGTTTGAATAATGATTATAGTTATTGTAGGATTTGATCAATAATTACGATAATCGTTATGAAATTCGATTGATAATGTATATGCTAATACTAGTTGCGCAACTAAGTTTCCGGGTTTTTTTGACCAATAAAAAATCGAAAATATCAAGGCAAATACAAAAAATGGTTCGTTAGAAGTATTATCCCTCGCTATTTACACATTTTTGCCATCTCGTACACCTAATAATTACAGTAGTTATAGAATTTCGACGAATAATCAGGACACGCGTTTATTCGTGTCTTCGGTATCGAAAAATACGCGATTCTCACTCTTTCTGCAAAGCGGCGATCGCTTCCCACAGCACCCTCTCGCCGCCTCCTCCGGCGTTGCAGTAAGGATGAAAGAAAGCGACGACGCTCTCTTTTCCAGTCCTCTGCGCCCTTCTCTTGGCAAATCGGCGCCGCCAGTATACGATCAACACGGGCAGAATTATCAAGACACACAAAATCTTGCAGGTGATCAGAAAGAGGAGAACCTTGATGGCCGCCATGAGCGTGCCGCTGGAAAAAAAAATCTCGTCAGCCTACGTTGCACTCTCATTACGATTTTTCTAACCTAATTTTCTACAGCGCGTTTAAATTCAAAATCGCACGCGTCGCTTCTCGATGTAAAAAGATCAGGAACGAAAAATATTCGCCGGAAATGACGCGTTAGAGTAAAAGATACGTCGGTGAACCATATGCCGGGTATAACCTCATTTCGATACGTTTTCTTTAATAATTTCAATTGGTTCTTACGCCAGGCAACAAAGATTCCACATTTTCCGGAGAATCCGCGATACGGGATGCCCACTCGAAGTAAAACGCCAACGTGGAAGATATTTGGAAAAACACAAGATCGAATTTCAATATGGTTTCGGGATTTTACGGCTCGAAATTAGGTTATGAGCGCAATTGAGAAGGGCTACGACGTCGCGATCGATCGAACAATGTTGAGGAATTTTTTCAACGATTTTCGTACTTCAACATTTTCATATTGAATGTTTGAAGGTTGTGTACGATTGTTGAAAAACAGACTGTAAATGGCGTCAGCTGACAGCCAGCTGAGCGATCGGGACGCCACGTGGGCCTGGAAGAGTTTACCGGCGAATTATTCCACTGGAGCCACGGTCTTAGATACAGGTCTGACAACGGCGAAAGGGCGCACCAGGGAGACTAGAGTAAAGGAGTGTACACTCCATAGGAGATAAGCAGCAAAAGACGACCCCAAAATCTAGACTTTTAAGTGACCGCAAGGGGCGCTGCGATCGCAATTCCCCGATGTATAGTAATACTTGTAGCTAAAGGTTCTAGGCATGCGCATTAGAGGAAAGATGTCAAAATCGAGGTTTGCGTTTTTTTGTTATTGCATGATATTTGCAAACATGTACTATACTAACATTTATTTTTTTCTTTTCGCGAGCGTTCAGTTATATTTTTCGTTTATTATAACACACAAAAACGATTCGTGTTTCGTAGTTGACGGAGCTAATGTGCGAAACTCTGGTTGTAGAAAGTGAGACAATGAGAATGAAAAATGTAAGATTGTTGCATCGCTGAAAAAAATGCACAGAGTCACATTGAGCTTCAATGCATGACATACTGGAGGATTTGCAATGTTTTCCATTTTTATTGTTCCAATAATGTTAAGAGCGATGCTGAAAGCGTTCACGCGTGCGATTAACAACGGCAGACAGAAGTGTTACAATGAAAAGTAATCAATATAATTTTGAATAATAAATTTAAATATGGTTCACTGCGAATGAATTCAATAAACAATCTGTACTGTTAACAAGGCGCATTTTGCTGTACATTATGCCTGTGTAATAATAAATGACTCTCACAATAAGTAATAATAATAATCACAAATATTCTATTGTACGAGCGTAATTTTTTAAATAATAAATTATCACAATTACACCCATTGTTACTTTGTCTATGTAATAATCTTCTATCAAATTTGAAAACGATTCACCGAACGGTTCAATAAATATTTCGTTCTCAAATTATACACATTTAACATTGCCTCTTATAAAACATTAATAACTATACATAAAACTTATTTAAAATGTGAGTTTTTATTTATAATTTTTTTACACATCATATAATACTTAATTTTCGAGCATGAATTCAATCCACAGACAACCATGTATAAGTAGCCGATGGAAAGCTAAGCAAGAGAGTATATCTATATATAAGGGAAAGCCGATTGCAACGCCACCTACAACTCTTATTTTCCTTGATTTTGGAGCCACTTCGCTAGCACAGTGTCCACTCCTTTACTCTAGTCTCCCTGGGGCGCACGCTAAGTGGTTCTGTTGTTTATTCCGATTTCTGCCGCTTGGTGCGTGACGGCAAGTGGAAGTAATGGTGCGACGAAGAGAGAAATAGCTCTTCTGTCCTTTTCCTTCCTGAACGCAACGCATGCGCCGTTTGCCCTGACTTAATTTACCGTACGGTCGTATAAACTGCATAATACACGAAACCAATTTTAAAAAATGTGTTGATTAAAAAAAGATGACTACTTTCATCTAAAAAAACTAAAAACTTTTTGAATATATTAATTCATAGCAGCACGTATTACGACCATTTACATCCTATTTTCTCCAATGTCTCACAATACATCGTTCGTCGAAATGTTTTTCGCACACGTACTGAGACTCTTTCAGTCCCGGAATAGCATCGAGCCATTTTTTGTATCGTTCGACGTTTCTGGGCACGTGAAACACGGAGCATTTCTGCTTACAATTTTTGTACCCCGTTTTACAATTGCGAACCGCACAACCCTTAGCCATTACGCATTTTTTTCGCAAACACTACCAAAAAAAAATCACACGTATGCGTAAAAACACGATAAAAAATGTATGACGGTAAATGGCGTAAAACCTTCTGGTATATGGTCGCAAATAAAGGTTATTTCGACAATCGCGCCGCAAAAACATAAGTAAACACCTTGGCCTATTCGCCGGTAAGAGATAAGGGGGAAACGAATTCCCTTTTCTAGTAGCGACGCGTAGCGGCGCCTAGTGAATCGAAAAGTGAAGCCGATAAGCGTGCCTACCCCCACCACGAAAATTTAGCTTCGTAGCAAGACCTGTATGTAAGACCGTGGACCGAACTCCAAAGAGGACACGCGGTAGAAACAGTTTCCGTGATAGGATGAAAAATTCAGGTACCATATTTCACCGCCAACGTCGCTTCGATAACGAGTGACCTACCAATCACAATCAACCACAAACGACCCACAATCGAAAGAAAACAAAAAATTGCAAAGTCAAAGTCAATGTGCCTAATCACCACTCATTTTCAATTGTCATTTTACGAGTAAATAACTCTCTCAAATTAACCCTAATGCCTTGAACTTGGGTCGTTTGTGTCCGTGCCAAATCTTTTAACGATGACCATGCCTCTGAATTTTGATGAAAATGTTTATTGAAAAAGGGATTTTCAGGACTGGCAACAATTCTATCACATAGTTAGAAGTCTACAGAAGACCTACGATTTTTTTTTTTGAGATTTTTCCTTACAGAATAACATAGTTAAATAAGCGACGCACGCTAATGAACCATGTTCAAGGTTTACGGATGCTAAAAACAACGACATGGGGTTAGGATTAAGAAAACATCGAAAAGGCGAGGTCGAGTCGCTCACTCAACAGTAGCGGGTCGGTAACTTACCGAAAATTTTCAATTGTAACTTTTTCAAGTAAATAACGCTCTCACGGTAAAACGACCCACAATCGATTTTTTAAAAAACATCGAAAAATCAAAGTAAAACTTCTAACTCACCAGTCATTTTCAATTATCATTTTTCAAGTAAATAACGGTCTCACAGACGTTTTGCTTGATCTCACAATCAACCACAAACGATTGCAAATTAAAAAATAACTTCGAAAAGCCAAAGTCGTACCGCCAAGTTCAGGGAGCTGGCATTAGCATATTTGTGACCACCGAACGATTCTTCATCGATTTAGCTCGGCATTTTATAGATTGAATGATAAATTTGTAAAAAACCGCCCAACTTTACGGGAAAAAAAGTCATTTAAAGCCTTAGGCCATAGTAACGGGTATAAAATTAAGTGCGCGTTTAACAATTTTTTGCGTATGAAAAAGTGATTCACTCACAAAATTAATTACACATCTATTTAGTAAGAATATCAGGCTATTAGAAAATATATGTTTTTTTTTTTCGACGTACAAAATGGCCGACTACTAATATTTTCTTTTATTATCTTTTTTTTAGGCCCGCCGCAGCGTGACATTTAGCATCCACAATTTTTTACCTGGAACAAAAATCAAAAATTCTAGTCAATCTACATTAGAAAACCTAGAGAAGTACGTACGGAATTAAAAAATATTGTTTTATTCAAAAGTTGTAGGTATTTGAACTTAAGAAATTAATTTTCAGTGAAAAATTTCCCTATAACTGCTCATAAACCGCTCATAAAATGAAAAGTTTTCGATTAATGAGAAATTCAGTACGTACTTCTCTGTGAAATGCAATTAGGAACATAACTTTTAAATTTGAAGTAAATCGAGTGAAAATGGTTGAAGTTATTCGTCACGCCAATTGGAAAAAAGCTGTTTCGAGAAGTTTCGAGTAGTCGGCTTTTTTGTACATCGAAAAAAAAGGATATATTTTCTAACTGCGTGATATTCATACTAAAAAGATGTGTAATTGATTTTCTGAGTGAATCACTTTTTCAAACGAAAAAAAATTGTTAAATTCGCACATAATTTTGTACCCGTTACTGCGGCCTAACCCCTTAATGAAAATAAAATTGTTTCGTTCATTTTAGTTAACTACAAAGACCTGGGCGTTCCACGGCGCAAACTCTAGGAGCCAAGTTCGAGCACCGATAGCGCCGCCATTTTGCTTCTTTCGATAGTCGGCCATTTTGTACATCGAAAAAAGATATATTTTTTAACAGCTTGATATTCATACTAAATAGATGTGTAATTAATTTTATGAGTGAATCACTTTTTCGAAAAAAAATTGTTAAATTCGCACATGATTTTATACCCGTTACTGTGGCCTAAGACCTTAATTATAAGAATACGGTGGACCACCAAATTTTTTTATTCGGCTACCATTTGCCACCAAACCACCACCAAACGTTTACAAAAATAAAAACCCTGAGAAGTTCAAGTCGTCCGGCTCAGTTCACGGTGCTCGAAAAAATACTAATTCGAAAGCGAAAAGAAGCGATAAAAGGACTAATTCGTCTATGGGCATAATCCTAAAAACGTTTTTCGTAACGTAATTGCTGTAATGCCGAAAGCAGGAGAACAAAAATCGTAAGTATGTGAAAAACGAAGAAAATAATTGACAGACTTAAACAATTAGCATTGATAATGGTAATTCGTTTAAATGATAAATTATAGTGCGTTTTACGCATACCTGCAACAAAAGACACTGGAAAAGTATTAACAATTTACATTCTACACGCATGTGTGGAAGTTTCGCTAAAAACATATGAATAACTTTGATTTTTTCTACACTCTTTGTACTTGACATTATACCCATATTTATTTTGAAGAAGCTTGTTGAATTTTAAAACCAAAAATCGCTACTTTGAAAAAAATTTAACTAGATGTAAGCCCTTAATATTGTAAGAAAATTGAGGTTATGATCCAGTCAAAATGACATACGCAAATAAATACTGTAATATACTTCATTTTTGGCGATTTTGCGGACGCTTCAAAAGTACGAAATTTGGACTTCTGCCCTCAACTTTCATAATTATTTAACATTACTGTTATTATAATAAGGTATATTTCAATCCGAATAAACAAAATTTCCTGTAATATTACGGGAATTAAGAGGCTATACCAGTGTGAATGCTGAAAAATTGATTGATTTTCGGGAATTTTTTGGAAGAAACGTACTGAATTAAATTTTTCCGAAAATTAAGAATATTTTTGGCTATATTTTATATTACCTATATTACATAATTGTTTTATATAAAACTATTGAGATCAACGCGACTTACACGCTGCCTTCGGAGGCTCAAAAAAAAAGTTCCTCCACTGCTGATATGATTCCGGCCGATAGAGTAGCTGAAACAGAAAAAGGAAAAAAATGTCGTTAAACTGGAAGATATTTCCTGTACAATGACGTAGGATTTTCGAAAAATATCAAAATCTAACAAAATGGCGTAGTTACGAAAAAAAAGTCAGTTTTCTTGCCTATAAAATGGACGTTTTTTTCAATGCCAAATCATCAATTTTCATCCAATCAAAAATATCCTGCGTCGTTGTGGAGTAAATATATTCAAGAGTACTCAGTTCAAATTTCAAGTCAATCGGATAATTGCTCTCTGAGTTACAATGTCAGCAAATTTGAAAAATCTCATTTCGAGAAAAACGCGTTTGAAGATTGAACTATCGATTTTCGCAAGATAAAATGATCTTGATATAAATTATATAAATGATAATGATATTCTTGAAGGTATAAACTGTCGAAAAAGGCAGAAAAAATTGATTTTTAGAAAGTGTCACACTGGTATAGCCCTTTAAGACGGAATGACACCTCATCGCGGTCGGTATGGTAGAACAATTATAGATTCCCAAAAATCTCTGAAACGGCTCTTCAGATCCCGTCGAAACTTTGCCAAACGACGGCAAATAGATAGACGAACAGCTGTCTGCCCCTTAAATTTTCTGAATTTGAGAAAAAATGGATATTGGCGTATGATAAGCGATATATTCAATTCAATTGGCGTATGAAAAAACGATATATTCAAAAGGATATGTTACGGGGATTCCCACGAACATACAGATATTTGAAGTGAGTCACCAAACAAAATAATCCCAAACAATATTCTTCCGTACAATAAAATTCGTTTTACTTGCAACATTCTTTCATTTTCACTTTACGTAAATATTTCCCTCATATTTATTCGATTTTATTTGTTACTTATTTTCCATGGATAATTCTCATTTTTCACATTTTTACCAGCAACGGTAAAAGTAACTTGAGAAAAGTTACCTCCGTCACTTGACCGTAAGTAGCATGGCTACCAAAACACGAATCCAAACTATTAGTTTCTTCTGTTGGGTGCTTTGTCGCGCCACACATCGCTGTGTATTCACGACTAATCGCCTTTATTCTCCGATAGTTCGTATTATTTACATATTCTTTTTCATTTTTTACGCTCCAATCGCGAACATTGGAAGATGTAAAGACAGCTCCATAATTGTATTTTCCGCGGCTCTATACAGTATACACGATCAGGAAAGTTCGGGAACGATTTTTAAAGCCTATTCGACAATAAGTTTTGGAAAATACCAAAGGGTCGTCACATATTACGCTCGTGCGTATAATAAATGCAGGTAAGTCAGTTTTAGAATGTTGAAGTGACATTTCCTCTGGATTTGCGTGGGCCCATAATAATTGCAGGGAGTTTTAGAATGACGAAAAAAAAATTGTCTAATTTTGTTGCAGTCTTTTTTGGGCGTATAATAATTATACGTTAACAATAGTATAAGAATGTTAAAACAAACAATTGTTTGGGTTCTTTGAGGCCTGTTCAAGGCGTATAATAATTGCAGCTTGCCAATAGTTTTGGAAAGTTAAAAAAAACAAATTTATTCCGATATGTTGAAGTTTGTTTCGAGCGTGAAAAAAATTGCAGGTTAACGGTAGTATTAGAATGTTAAAAATAAATGGTTTTCGTTTGTTGATGATACGCCTAAAACAAAAATCAACAAACGAAAACCATTTATTTTTAACATTCTGTTAAAAATAAATACAGGCTGCCAAGAGTTTTAGAATGCGAACAAAAACTTTCTTTGGCTTTGCTTTGGTCCCATAGACTGCAGGTTAGCGCTAATTTTTGTATGATGAAAAAAGATAGTGTTTGGATTTGCGGTGGAGCCCATAATAATTGCAGGCTATCGATACTTTTAGATGTTCAAATGACATTCGGTTTGGATTTGCCTGAGTTTGTTTCAGTTTGGTTCAGTTTGTTGGTATTAAATCATGTGCGAATTTAACAATTGTTTTCGCACGAAAAAGTGATTCACTCACAAAGTGAATTACACATCTATTTGGTATGAATATCGAGGTGTTAGAAAATATATTTTTTTCAATGTACAAAATGGCCGACTACTGGAAACAGCTTTTTTCTAATTAGCATGACAAATAACTTCGTCAATTTTCACTACTTCAAATTTGAAAGTTATGTTCCTAATTGCACTTCGCATAGAAGTATGTACAGAATTTCTGTGAATCGAAAACTTTTCATTTTATGAGCAGTTTATGAGCGGTCGGTGCGCAACTAAGTTTCCGGGTTTGTTTTCCAATAAAAAATCGAAAATTTCAAGACAAATACAAAAAAATGGTTTATTCGAATTATTGTCTTTGGACTGAAACTATTCGTCCAACTAATTTTGTACTGCATCGTAATTGGCCAAGTATAGTCCACCCAAGCCATGCGCCATCGACCGGAACAAGTGATAGTCTGAAGGAGCCAGGTCTGGCAAATACGGCGGATGCGGTAGCAGATGCCATTTCAGTGTTTTTATGGTGTCCTGGACAATGGAATTGCTATGGCACGGAGCGTTGTCATGCTGCAATATCACACGTTCGTGTCTCGTGTCCCATTCTGGCTATTTTTCGCGCAATGCGTGGTTCAAATTGATCAGTTGTTGTCGGTAGCGATGCCCATTGACAGTTTTGCCCGGTTTCAGCAGCTCATAGTACACGATTCCTTTCTGGTCCCACCAAACACAGAGCATTGTCTTTTTTCCGAAGCGATTTGGCCGTGCCGTCGATGTTGACGCTTCGTCAAGTGAAGGTCACGATTTTCCGTGTTTGGGATTCTCGAAATATATCCATTTTTCATCGCCAGTAACAATTCGATGCAGGAAACTCTTTCTGTTCTGCCGCAAAAGCAACATTTCGGAAGTGGCTCTTCAATTTTCCATTTGTCTCTCAGTCAACTCACGCGGCACCCACTTTCCTTCCTTGTGAATTTTTCCCATGGCGTGCAAACGTTTCGAAATACATCGCCGAGTCACATTTAACGCCTCGGCAAGTTGATCTTCTGTTTGAGTGTCATCTTCATCCAATAACGCTTGCAGATCGGCGTCCGCAAATGTTTGCGGTCTTCCCGAGCGCTCCTTGTTCCCAGTCTCAAAATCGCCACTTCTGAACCGCTTCCCTCATGGAAATCTGCTTATTGCAATTCGTCAGATTTTAACAAAAAATGTCAGATTTGATAATATTCCGTCAACTTTCAATGAGAAATAATGTCAGAATATGTCATTTATACGACAGAATCTGTCATATTATTTCGAGATTTGACATTTTCTGTGAGAAGTTCATGATTTCTGACTGGAAATTCGAACATGCTTTACAGAATCTGTCATATTTTATCAGAAAAGTAATGTTATAATTCAGTAATTTCTGTCAGAATCTTACATAATATGTCATATAATGTCGTAAGAGTTTTCCATTTTATGTGAGATTTTCGTCATTTAATGTCATTTTTTGATGGAATAAAATGAAATTCTTCAACATTCATGAAATATTATGACCGAATCTGTCGAATCATATCATTCTTTCTTATTTTTTGTGAGATTTTCGTCATTAAATGTCATTTTTTTATGGAATATAATGGAATTCTTCAACATTTATAAAATATTATGACCGAATATGTCAAATTATATCATTCTTTCTTATTTTTTGTGAGATTTTCGTCATTAAAAGTCATTATTTAATGGAATGAAGTGGAATTCTTTAACATTCATGAAATATTATGACCGAATCTGTCAAATTATATCATTCTTTTTTATTTTTTGTCATATAATGACCGAACTTGTTAACTTTTGACATTTTGCATTATAAATATATGATATATTCTGATGAATTTTGATATTTAATTATCGATTCTGATAATAAATTGTCAGAATTCGTCAATATTTGATGGAATTTACATATAATTTTCTAAATTTTAATGGAAATGCTGAAAGAAAGGAATTTGGGACTTTATATTCAATAATACTTGATTGTGTGTGAACCTAAAGATATAAAAAGTCCGTGTGTTTTAATGTACATCGACGAAAAAAAATATATAGCGACTATACCACAGGGATGTACAATCGACAATTAGAATAAATATCGAATAAAATAAATATTCCATACAAATGTAGTTTATGCTATTTCGGACTTTATTCACAATAAAGCTCCTTTTCACTAACAGCTGAAATCTGTCCGAATTCACGAAAAATGTAATAACAAATTATGATAAAAATTATCGTTTTCTTGCATTTTTTGTCATTTTTTTCGATGCAACAATATGTCAAAAAATGGAAAACTGATTTATCATTCTTTGTTAAAAGATGACATTTTCCGACACAATGATAACAGAAAGTATCAAATTCTGTGATTTAATGACAGCTGAAATCTGTCAAAATTCAATAAAAATGTGACAACAAATTATGATGAAAATTATCGTTTTCTATCATTTTTGGACATTTTCTGTCATTTTTTTCGATGCAACAATATGTCAAAAAATGGAAAACTGATTTATCATTTTTTGTTAAAAGATGACATTTTCCGACATAAAGATGACAGAAAGTATCAAATTCTGTAATTTAATGACAGCTGAAATCTGTCAGAATTCAACAAAAATGTGACAACAAATTATGATAAAAATTATCGTTTTCTATCATTTTTTGACATTTTCTGTCATTTTTTTCGATGCAACAATATGTCAAAAAATGGAAAACTTATTTATCATTTTTTGTTAAAAGATTACATTTTCCGACATAAAGATGACAGAAAGTATCAAACTCTGTGATTTAATGACAGCTGAAATCTGTCAGAATTCAACAAAAATGTGACAACAAATTATGACAAAAATTATCGTTTTCTATCATTTTTTGTCATTCTTTTCGATGCAACAATATGTCAAAAAATGGAAAATTAATTTTATCATTTTTTGTTAAAAGATGACGTTTTCTGACAAAAAGATGACAGAAAGTATCGAATTCTGTGATTTTATGACATTCCGTAAAGTTAACATAATATGTGAGGTTCTGTCCGATTTTCATAGATTGTTTCCGACAGAATCTATCAAAATATGTACGATTCCATCAAATTATGTTAGAATCTATTCATTTTCACAGTTTCTGACATTTTTTAACAGATTTCAACATTATTTGTCGAATTCCAATAAGCGGATTTCCATCAGGGTTTCAGGTAGCATTCGAATCCCGCGTCGATAAAAGTCTTGGTCCTTGGAGGCAATCCAGGAATCGACCCAATTTTTTACTTCTTCATAAGTACCGAAGTGCTGGTCAGCCAAATCGTGTGCCATTGACCGGAACAAGTGATAGTCGGAAGGGGCAATGTCTGGAGAGTACGGCGGGTGGGATAAAACCTCCCATTTCAGCGCTTCCAAGTACTTTTTCACGACATTTGCAACATGGGGTCGGGCATTGTCATGCTGCAGTATCACCTTGTCATGTCTTTCGTTGAATTGTGGCCGTTTCTCTTTGAGTGCCTTACTCAAGCGCATCAACTGACGTCGGTAGAGTTCCCCTGTGATGGTTTCGGATGGTTTGAGCAGCTCATAGTTCACAACGCCCAGCTGGTCCCCCCAGATACACAACATCACTTTGGATCCGTGAATATTCGGTTTGGGCGTCGATGAACCACCGCCGACACGTTTTCTCACTAATAGAATCCTCCCCGTAAGCATCTACAAGCAAACGATGGGCCTCAGCCGCAGATTTCTTGATGTTGAAGAAGTAAATCACAACCTCCCGCAAATGCTGAGAATTCGGCTCGCAGGTTGCCATGTTTGAGTGCCAATAACTTTATAATGCATACACGTATCCGTTAGCTTGTTTAAATTGTTTACATTGGCAGAGCCTCTAGTTTAAAATGCCACTTTTTTTATTGAGCTAGGGCCACTACTTCGGCCGCAGTGGCTCTCTAAGTAAAACGGTCACTGCAAAGTTGTACTCCTAATATAACGAATTTTTCACTGAAAATTCATTTCTCAAGTTCAAATACCTACAACTTTTGAATAAAACAATATTTTTTATATCCCGTACGTACTTCTCTCGGTATTCTAATGTAGAGTGACGAGAATTTCTGTTTTTTCTTCTAGGTAAAAAACTGTGGATGCTAAATGTCACGCTGTGGATCGCCTAAAAAAAATATAAAAGAAAATATTAGTAGTCGGCCATTTTGTACATGAAAAAAAAATATATTGGGTGTACAACTTAGTTCGGTCCGTTTTTTTTGCCTAAAATACGCACTTATTTGAATGATGCAATGAATTAATACATTAATCAAAATATTGTCCTTCGCTAGCCTCTACTTTTCCCCATCTTTCTGGTAATTTATGAATGCCGTCGCGAAAGAAGCATTCTTTTTTTTTAAGCCAAGAGTGAATCGAGCAAATTTGATACTGCACGATACAGCAAAAATCAGCTGTTGCCGTCAACCATTTGTAGCACCTACAGCCATCTTTTGAAAACGGACCGAACTAAGTTGTACACATAATATATTTTCTAACAGCTTGATATTCATACTAAATAGATGTCTAATTAATTTTATGAGTGAATGACTTACATACGAAAAAAAAATTGTTAAATTCGCACATTGTACAGCTAATGTAACAGCTATTTTTATTTTTGACATGACATATGACATATGACATATATGTCATATGTATTTCAAAAACCTGGTAAACATACAGCGAGTGCTCCAAACTCTTCAATCGAATATTAAGGGCGGGGTAAAGTATTAAATTTTTTTTTTTTTTTTTAATTTTTTAAATGAATACATAGTATATCAAGAATACTGTGTTAAAATTTCAAGTTGATCGGAGTAAAATTGACGAAGTTATGAGTATTTGAGCGTCTATTGCTCCATGCCGTTCTCTTCTCTTCTGCGTTTTTCAAACCGTTTTTCTGAGACTTGTCATATTTGAAGTCCGTGTGCACGATAACTCAAAATCTACTGGACCAATCGCTTTGAAATTTTGCACAGTACTTCTTCACATAATTCACCAGGTATTGTCGAGAGCTTTTTTGCTTTTTTTAATAATTACTAATTTTTCAACAACAAATTAGCCGATTTCTTTAGCGAAAATCGGGTTTTTGGCTCCCAAATGCTACGAAAAATCGAAAAAAAAAAAATCCTCCCGTCATTACCTCGAGAAACAACTCCTTTAACAAATGCATTTTGATTTTTTTGTTTCAAATGATTCTGTTGCGAGTTATGGTGCACACCGCAACCCAACTTTTTTTCGAGGCGCCTCCGGGGTTTAATTTTCACTCGCTCAATTTTGAATATTTTGCAATGCAAATTCAGGAGAATGTTGTTCAAATGTTACTTTATTATATGTAAATTTTTCAATAAACGAACACTATTCGTTACGCCAAAAAAAATCTTAAAAACATGCCTTTTTTCGCCGAATTAGCTTTACCCCGCCGTTAATAAAAAAAAAAATTTTAATAAAAATAGCTGTTACTTCACGGTGTTTAGGAATCCCATAATATATTTTAAAAAAATCCGTTTTTCTTATTCACGATTCGGGGAAATTTAAAAAAATTAAATAACGAGTGCCTTTCCTTGAGAAAAAAAATGTTTCTGCACATTTGGCCCTGAAACGGACGTTCGACTTGCTCAATAAAATCTAAATTAATTTTTTCTGGACGTCTAGAAAAAGACGCATATTTTCACTTTTTACGAATGTATATACGTCAAATCCTGCCAAAGATACAGCCATTTGAATGGAAAAATGTTAAAAAATGGTAGTCAACGAAAAAAAACGTCAGAAATTTTAACAAAATTTCCACACTCGGTGAATATTTTTTAATAAAGTAACTCGATTTTTCAAAATTATTTGTGGATTTTTTTTACTGGCTGAAGTGACGTGGAATGCCTTATGTATGCGGTTATGAGATTTCGCAGGGTTTTTATTCTTTTTCATCCTAACCATTGCAGTTACTATTCTGAATTTTTTTCCGCACAGTCTTTACCCAATGACCGACATCCTGTAAAATTTGTACCGAAATCGAAAGTATGTTATTAGGTTTAAAAAAATGTTATTCTCATTTTTTTGTCAAATTTCAATTTTCTCAATACAGAAAAATTATAATTTTGATTTTTTTTCGATAAAGCGGAAAAAAATTATGATTTTGATTTTTTTTCGATAAAGCGGAAAAAAATTAAAAGTTTTCATTCTCATGTTTTTTTTTTTGTATGACGAATATTTTTTCGGATACAGTGTTCGTAATGAAAAATTGAAAATCCCGAACGGACGCCTGAAAAAATCTTTAAACAGTCACAGACGTTCCTTTTGACTAATATTTCAAACGGGCAGATTTTGACAAAAAATTGGAGAGGTCGAAAAACAAGTGGCCCAGTTGATGAAGAATGCCTCATATGAGGAATGTGTAGCCTTAATCTGCAAGAAAGATTCTAGATATAAATAAAAATAATGCGCTCAACAAAGGAGAATTTTCGTTGCGTTCCAACTATGCAAAGTTCATCATTCCAACCGTGCAAACTTCAAGACCCTAATAGCAGCAGTCGTCAAAGTGTCTCTGCATCGCGACCGTCCAAAATGATAAATTCCTATTATAATAAAACCGATCGACCGACTAGCCGTTGTCAGCTCCGATCGATCTTGCCTTGCATTAGATATCGCCCGAGCTGTTGATACGGCGATGAGTCACTGTTGCGAAGCTTAGCGGCAATTGGGCAAATTGATGATTTCCCGAATGGACAGTATGGCCACCGCCGAATGTCTGACCCTGGATTTTGGTCCTTTCGAGACTGTGCACCGATGGCAGCGAATGCCGGAGTGCGACGAGTTCGTCGGGGCCAGGTAAGTGAAGAAGCGGACAAACTTCTTTTCGACACCCGTCATCGCCGAAGTCTAAAGTACCGAAGCGATGCACCTTTTCAGACGCAGCAAGCACACGGTGGTGGCCTACAAAGATGCCATCTACGTGTTCGGCGGTGACAACGGCATCAGAATGCTCAACGATCTTCTGCGCTTCGACACGAAGGAAACCTCCTGGGGAACAGCCATTGCTACCGGCGCACCTCCCGCACCCAGATATCATCATTCCGCCGTCGTTCATAACTCGTCCATGTTCGTTTTCGGCGGCTACACCGGCGACATACACTCCAACTCAAATCTCACCAACAAAAACGATCTCTTCGAGTACAAGTTCCAGACCGGACAGTGGATAGAGTGGAAGTTCATTGGAAAGTTAGTACTCGACGGAGTTGGGCGTAATTCCATTTATAAATATGAATACGAATTTATTCACATCGTTATTTTCATGTGAATATAAATACAAATTTATTCATACTTCACTTATTTGTATTCACATGCATGCATATTAGGTGTACAAATAAGTTTTAGGACAGTTTTCAAAAAATTCAAGATTTATTAAAAAAGAAGTAAAACACAGTTATTCATCGAAGTAATCTCCATCGCACTGAATGACCTTCAGCCATCTCTCAGGTAACTCGCGGATGCCTTTCGCAAAGAAACTTTCGCCTTGCGAGGTGAGAAATTTAGCGACCCATTTTTCCACTTCTTCAAATGTTTTGAATCGCACGTCAGACAAATCGTTCTGCATTTTCCGGAATAAATGATAATCGGATGGGGCTAAGTCTGGTGAATACGCCGGGTGTGGTACAGCTTTCCATCCAAGCGCTAGTAACGTATCCTTGACCGGTTTACCCACATGAGGCCGCGCGTTGTCATGGAGCAGTTTTACTGGACGTTTTCCTTTACCAGAAAATGGACGTTTCTTCTCAATTTCTTGATTCACTTGCATCAATTGATGACAATAGCGATCGGTAGTAACTGTTTGACCAGGTTTGAGAAGTTCATAATACAGTACGCTTTTCATATCCCACCATATGCACAGCATGACTTTGTTACAATGAACATTGCGCTTTGGCCTGGATGTTGTCGGCTCGCCGGGGTCAACCCAATGATATTTGCGTTTCGGATTATCAAAATAAATCCACTTTTCATCGCTGGTCACAATTTTCCACAAGAAAGACTTTCTATGTTGCTTGTTGTAAAGACTCACACAAATGTTAAGACGGCTGTTTTTATTTTCTTGAGTCAGAAAGTGTGGTACCCACTTTGTTCCTTTTCGAATCTTACCCATTGCTTTTAAACGATAAGAAACAGTTTGTTGAGTTACTCCAAGCTGTTCCGAAAGTTGTTTCTCCGTCTGACAAGAGTTTTCATCCAGCAACGCTTGCAGTTCCTGATCGTCCACCTTTACAGGAGGCCCCGTGCGTTCACGGTCACTAACGTCGAAATCACCTTCTTTGAATCGCTTATACCAATACTCACATGTACTTTTAGATACAATGTTGTCTCCAAGAACAGAACATATCGATTCACACGCTTTCCTAACACTTTTTCCTTGATGGAATTCATAGCGAATGCAGTGTCTAATAAATAGCTTATCGTCTGCATGTTTAATTTACAGAATTTATAGGTTATGTTTATGACTCCTTTACGTTTCGATACTACATATCAAGCGCCATCTATGATAAGTGAGCGGGACCTTTGAATTAATTTAGAATAGCTGTTAGGATACAAAATCGAAGTGTCCTAAAACTTATTTGTACACCTAATACAAATACAATTGTATTGACAAATATTCTGAACATACAAATAAAGGCACAGAAAGAATAGGGAATATTCACAAAAAATGTGAATATACAGGGTGATTTTTTTATCTTGAGACTGCTAAATATCCAGAAAAATAAGCCTTATACGACAAAAATGTCCCAAATAAACCTTCAATAGTTTCCAAGGGCAATTAAATCCCGAAGAGATGAACCGCCTGCCGCCCCTCCTGGGGTTGGGGCCGGGGGGAACTTTGAAATCTTAAATGGGAACCCTTACTTTTCATTACAGA
The DNA here is from genome assembly GCA_964007375.1 of Ophion obscuratus. Lineage (NCBI taxonomy): Eukaryota > Metazoa > Arthropoda > Insecta > Hymenoptera > Ichneumonidae > Ophion > Ophion obscuratus. The sequence continues at coordinate 71,860,210 of OZ023313.1, read as the reverse complement.
TTCAGATTATACATAAAAAAACACGTAACTTTTGTCTGAACTTTTTTTTTCAATTCGGGATAGATGGCGCTGGATTGGTAGAGGCGGAACGATACATTGGCCTGCCAGATCGCCAGACCTTACGTCCCCAGATTTTTTTTGTTGGGTCTCTTAAAAACTGTAGTTTATCAACAAGTGCCAGCAACTCGTGAAAACATGATTGGACGAATCAGAAACGCTTGCGCAAACATTAAAGCGAACAAACTTTTGAGTTGTGTACAATCATTGGAAGTACGGATCAATAAATGCGTCGAAGTTGAAGGTCATCAGTTTGAACACTTATTGAATTAAATGGTGAGAGGCAAGGGGACTCACGATAATCAAACACCCCTAATGTGAGAGGCAAGGGGACTCACAATAATGAAGCACCCCAAAGGGATTAAATTTCCGTCAGGTCCACGTCCTTAATCCTGGGTAAAGCTAAGAACGGATACAAAATTATAGTAGATATTTGCGATAATTAAAAAAACATGTTTCCGACAAAAGTTACTTTTCTTCGACGTAGCTCCATTATGCAATAAAACATAGGAAATTTCCCTTGAAGAAAAGGAAGGTTGCCCAATCTTCACCGAGTGCAGCGCCATCTATCCCGAATTAAAAAAAAAAAATTCAGACAAAAGTTACGTATTTTTTTATGTATAATTCGAATCTGTAATGAAAAGTAGGAGTTCCCATTTAAGATTTTAAAGTCCCCCGCCCCACCCCCAGGGGGGCCGACAGGCGGTTAATTTCTGTAGGATTAAATTGCCCCTTGGAAACTATTGGAGGTTTATTTGGAACATTTTTATCGTATAAGGCTTATTTTTCGAGATATTTAGCAGTCTCAAGATAAAAAATCACCCTGTATACAAAAAATCCTGTGAATTAAAAAAAAAATTCACATCCGAATCTGTGAATGCAAATGTGTTCACAAAAAATTGTATATAAAAAAAAATTCACAAAATGAGTTGTGAATTTTTTCGTATTTAAGACAAATTAAAATCAAATGCACAATGATTAGATTAAAACTTACATCAAAAGTGAGTTCTCACGTACTTTGAGAGAAAACATTGCGTCGAGCAAAAAACATTTTATTGAGTTCAACGTTGTGTTGAGTTCAACACGTTTTCTCTCAAAATACGTAAGAACTCACTTGTGATGTAAATTTTAATATAATTGTCGTAAATTCGTTTTTAATTTTCTTCAACTTGAGAACATTCACAACTCATTTCGTGAATTTTTCACATTTATAATGTAATATTTGAAACTCATAAGTTTTTTTGCAAAAATTTCTTTGCCTCGACGCAATGTTTTCTCTCAAAATACGTAAGAACTCACTTTTGGTGTAAATTTTAATCTACTCATTGTGAATTTGATTTTAATTTGTCTTAAATACGATAAAATTCACAACGTATTTTGTGAATTTTTTTGTATTTACAATTTTTTGGGAATACATTTGCTTTCACAGATTTGGATGTGAATTTTTTTTAATTCACTGGATTTTTTGTAAATATTCACATTTTTTGTGAATGTTCACAATTTTTTCTGTTAATTTATTGGTTTGTTCAGAATATTTATGAATGCAATTGTATTTGTATTCGTATTCACGATAAGTGAAGTATGAATAAATTTGTATTTATATTCACATGAAAATCGCGATGTAAACAAATTCGTATTCGTATTTATAAATAGAATTACGCCGAACTGGTACTCGGCTGATTTTTGGCTTTTCTTATTTTACGCAAGCCCAACGGCTTTATATCCGACTGATCTATGGTTACAAAAAACTTAGTATCCGACTCATTTGTACTCACAAACTTACAAGGAACATCCCTCAGATGACACCCTTCGATTCTGTTGAAATTTGGATATGTCCTTTTTTATACGTATTTCTTTTGTATCGCTGGAAAAACGGTTTGAAGGGGTGGAACCACCCCTCGAAAAAAGGCATCTCTGGGGCCGTCCATATATTACACCATTCTAAATTTGGGGGGGTGGGGGGAGGTTCGTCTGCGGATGACGGTAAATGATGGATGAGGGGGGGGGGGGGGGGGGGTTCGAAATTGACGTCATTCTTGTGATACCAGTTAATTCAAAATGTACAATATTATATTGTACAACTAGAGTGGTTTCCCTGCATGAGTGATGAAAAATATTTTGCAAGTACCTAATGCCATTAATTATTGAACTCATTATTTATTTATTTATTGCATAAGGTTTGTCTACATTATATTCGAGAACTTCAAATAACAGCGTACCTATGAAAATAGTTCGATCGAGCTAAAATGAATATGGGGAGGATACGGAGATATTACCCGTGATCCAGGATTTGCAAGAATGGGTGAAAACTCCGTGGGAGCTATCCAAAGAAAACTAAAGAATAGGGAAGAATAATATTATTATATTAATGAAAATTGCCAAAGTATAAAATAATAAAAGATGATTCTATAACAAAATGTGGGAGCTATCCAAAGAAAACTAAAGAATAGGGAAGAATAATATTATTATATTAATAAACATTGCCAAAGTACAAAATAATAAAAGATGATTCTATAACAAAATGTTTTAATGTTACCCAATTTTTCTCAAATCCGCAAATGTTTTAATTTTGCCAAACTGGTAATGACGTCAGTTTTGCGAGAGGGGCGGGGTCATTAGGAAATGACGATAGGATGATTGTAGGGGGGGGGGGCGGTCGAAAATCAGCAAAAATCGATAACGTAATATATGGACAATCGGGGCAATATAGCAGTTTCACACACAAGGAATCCACCGATTTTAATGAAACACAAACGAAAATGCTTCCAATCCGAAGCAATCAAAAATTCACTATAGTGACATTGCAAAAATCATTAAGGGGTGAACCACCCCTATATTAAGGGGTGGTTTCACCCCTTAAAACCTTTTTTCCGCCGATAACAAAAAAATACGTATCGCTTACTTTTCGGTGCTTTATAACATATCCAAATTTCAACAAAATCGAAGGGTGTCACCTAAGGGATGTTCCTTGTTAGGTCCTCCGATTTTCCGCTCGCTGAAGAGCTTGGAGGATGCTTGGCTTTGATCGTCAGAAATGAAATCGTTTTTCGAGATTGTAATGGAAACTCGCGTAGAATGATTCGAAACTTTGAAAAATTACACGTTGCATAATTTATGTGGAAAAAATTATTTTAAAAAACAAGCTTTGATTTAATGTACTAAAAAGTAGAATATAATTTTTCTACCAAGTCACTTATATGTGACTATAAATAACAGCATGGGACGCTCAACTTTTTAAATGCTTAATAAATTTGATCAAATCAGTTTCATTAACCGGATTTAATTTGGCGCAATAGTAATTGAAGAAATTATTGTCACACGTTTATACTCAGTTTCAGGATTTTCATTTAAGGGGTAAGGCCACTGTAACGGCCCAAAAAAAAACGTTTTTTCACTAATTTTTTGCTCCCGAAATTGAAGGTATTTGAAAAAAAACTTTTAATGGTGTTATCGGGCATACATTAAACTTTATTATAAAATTTTTTTACAGTAAAAAAAACAAAATGGCGGTTCCACAGCTATCTTCCCGGGACATGTTTTGCTTCCAGGGCTCCGCGGCACGCAGCACCACTGGTGCACTTTTGAATCTAGAACAAAAAAAAACCATTAATCTAGAGGGCTATAGCTAGAGAATGTCGATCGGATTTTAAAAAGTATCAATTTTTGTGGATTTGGCGTGCGTTTGAAAAAAAAAATTGATTTTTGACGAAAAAAACGGCAAGTTTTTTGTTAATAAAAAATCAATAAATAAAGTTCTTGAAAATTCCGATCGACATTCTCAAGATAATGTAAATGTTCACATCTGGTTAAAATTTCAAGTAAAAAAAATGAAAATTGTTCGAGTTATGCTGCGTGCCATTTTGAAAAACCATGTTTCGAGAAAAACGCGTTTAAAGTTGATAATTTATTTTGACACGCTTGGCGGCGACCTTCATTTCCTAAGGACAACAAATTTTTTTTCGCACAGGACCTTTTTTTTCTTATTCTAGAGGGTTTAAACTATTTTTTAAGCCAATAAAAAAAATCTATTTTTCAAAAAATTTACAGTGGCCTTACCCCTTAAGGCCTTAGGCCACTCTAGAGGCCGAAAAATAGGCTTTTTGGGGATTTTTTTTCTCAGAAAAACTACAACATAAATCGAGATTACAAAAAAGGGTGTTTATCATACATATCAGTGATTGTATACAATAATATTTTCGAAGCGATTAATCTCAAAATGGCGGCTGTGCAGGGTTTATCTCAAAACTGCATTTTTTAAGCTGACCGGAAACATAACTCAGACAATTTTCAACCGATTCACTTAAAATGTTGAATATATCTTGAAAAATACATTGTCTATGGAAGGACGTAGGATTTTTTTATATTGCATAGTTCATTTGTTATTAACAATTACCTGACGATTTTTTAGACAAATTTTTGGAAAGTGAAAAATTATCCCCAGATAATTTTTAATTGTGGACTCTACCGCAGCTCTGCCATTTCGATGATGAATTCATTTTTAAAAATTGTTGCGTATACTTAAATATACTATTAAAGTATACCTAAAGTTTGATAATTGTAAAATAATTATTTCATATTTAAAAAATTCCTCAATATTGCTTATTTTGTCCTGTCTAAATGTATATCTCGCCTTAAAGTTGTACGAGGTGCCTGAAAGAAGTCCGAGGCGTTGCGGCGAAATCGATAATCGTTAAAAACAAAATCACTTCAGGACCAATTGCATATTGTTTTAAGACGCCAAAGTATTTTTACACAAACAAAAAAACGATTTTTTCAAAATCCTAGAGTGGAGTTATCCCTTAAATAAAAGCTTGCAGAAAGAGCCTCAATGTGAGTGGGCGGGCTGTTCTTTTTTGTCTCGAAAAAACTTATAGTTGTTTTGGACACACTGACAATTTGCAAACCAATAGTGCCTCGTGGGACGCTCCGAATGGATTCAGTAAAAGTTTGATTTTTAAGGGGGTTTTAATTTTTTGAAAATAGCTCTTTGTCACCTCGTATGGCGAGTAAAAGGATTTGCTCTCCTTCCGAAGGACTCCCGTGGCAAGATCGGCCCACGGTGCGGCAATTTACGACAACAAGCTCTGGATATTCGCCGGATACGACGGGAACGTTCGGCTGAACGACATGTGGACGATATCACTGTCGCCGGAAGAGCCGAGGATCTGGAAGGAGGTCGCGCAGTCGGGCGAGTGTCCGCCCACCTGTTGCAACTTTCCGGTCGCCGTTGCTCGCGAATCGATGTTCGTTTTCAGTGGCCAGAGCGGCGCCAAGATCACCAACAGCCTCTTTCAATTCCACTTCAGAGAAAAACGGTATACCGATTGAGCTCGCGATGCGTGGGGGTCAAAATATCGAATGACCAAATATAGAACGACAAAGATTTCGATACGACAGAATTATGAACTCTCAAAATAACGAATGTTAAATTATTCGTCATTTTATCCTTTGACCGATGACGAAATCCAATGACTATTACACCAAAGGATTATTTATTCGAGAGCTCATTTATTCGAGAACATACTACTGTGTCCAAAAAATAAGGTGACATTGTATTTATTTCGAAAATTCTTTATTTTTCCAAATCAATTTCATCCCCTTCAAAGTAATCCCCTCCTGATGCAATGCACTTATGCCAACGGATTTTGCAATCTTCGAAACACTGATTGTAGTCACTTTCCGGGATGGCCTTCAGTTCCGTCTTCGCTCCGGCTTGAATCTCCTCTATCGTATCAAAACGGTGTCCCCGGAGCGATCTTTTGAGCTTGCTGAACAGCCAGAAGTCGCACGGCGCCAGATCAGGTGAATATGGTGGTTGCGGAACGATATGGTTTGAGTTTTTGGCGCCGTGCGACGTCTGGCTGTTCAGCAAGCTCAAAAGATCGCTCCGGGGACACCGTTTTGATACGATAGAGGAGATTCAAGCCGGAGCGAAGACGGAACTGAAGGCCATCCCGGAAAATGACTACAATCAGTGTTTCGAAGATTGGAAAATTCGTTGGCATAAGTGCATCGCATCGGGAGGGGATTACTTTGAAGGGGATGAAATTGATTTGGAAAAATAAATAAAGAATTTTCGAAATAAATACAATGTCACCTTATTTTTTGGACACAGTAGTATATTCAGATAGTCGGCAATTTGAGTCATACAAATACAGATTCGAACAATCTATTAGGAGTACAACTTTGCAGTGACCGTTTTTTTTCAAAAGTTTAAGGCTATATTATAAAAAAGTGGCTAAATATTTTTTAATCAAAGTACTGCCCGTCGCTAGCTACGACCTCGGCCCATCTTTCAGGTAGCATTCGAATCCCGCGTCGATAAAAGTCTTGGTCCTTGGAGGCAATCCAGGAATCGACCCAATTTTTGAATTCTTCGTAAGTACCGAAGTGCTGGTCAGCCAAATCGTGTGCCATTGACCGGAACAAGTGATAGTCGGAAGGGGTAATGTCTGGAGAGTACGGCGGGTGGGATAAAACCTCCCATTTCAGCGTTTCCAAGTACTTTTTCACGACATTTGCAACATGGGGTCGGGCATTGTCATGCTGCAGTATCACCTTGTCATGTCTTTCGTTGAATTGTGGCCGTTTCTCTTTGAGTGCCTTACTCAAGCGCATCAACTGACATCGGTAGAGTTCCCCTGTGATGGTTTCGAATGGTTTGAGCAGCTCATAGTTCACAACGCCCAGCTGGTCCCACCAGATACACAGCATCACTTTGGATCCGTGAATATTCGGTTTGGGCGTCGATGAACCACCGCCGACATGTTTTCTCACTAATAGAATCCTCCCCGTAAGCATCCACAAGCAAACGGTGGGCCTCAGCCGCAGATTTCTTGATGTTGAAGAAATAAATCATAACCTCCCGCAAATGCTGAGAATTCGGCTCTTAGGTTACCATGTTTGAGTGCCTATAACTTTATAATGCATACAGGTATCCGTTAGCTTTTTTAAATTGTTTACATTGGCAGAGCCTCTAGTTTAAAATGCCACTATTTTTATTGAGCTAGGGCCACTACTTCGGCCGCAGTGGCTCTCTAAGTAAAACTGTCACTGCAAAGTTGTACTCCTAATAAAACATTCATATCTTCGAAATAGAAAAAAGTGAGTATCTGATACTCGTTAAACCGTCCATAGCAAAAAGACATACTAGGTGCGCAACTAAGTTTCCGGGTTCCACACATGGATGGCGCTAGCGACACATGTAGTTGGCATACAGGTCTGAAATTGGGTGTCTTTATAGCTTGGACATCTGTTAAGAATACCCAATCGTAATATAAACAAATATCGCAACACAACGACCTTTTTTCTAACCTCGAAAATGTCAAAGTTCGTGCTAAATAAACAGCATTTGCGGGAAGCATTGCTTTTCTGCTTCAACCTAAAAAAAACAGCAGTTCAATCGGTTCAGAAATGGCGATTTTGAGACTGGGGATAAGGAGCGCTCGGGAAGACCGCAAACATTTGCGGACGCCGATCTGCAAGCGTTATTGGATGGAGATGACACTCAAACAGAAGATCAACTTGCCGAGGCATTAAATGTGACTCGGCAATGTATTTCGAAACGTTTGCACGCCATGGGAAAAATTAACGAGGAAGGAAAGTGGGTGCCGCATGAATTGACTGAGAGACAAATGGAAAATCCAAGAGGCACTTCCGAAATTTTGCTTTTATGGCAGAACAGAAAGAGTTTCCTGCATCGAATTGTTACTGGCGATGAAAAATGGATATATTTCGAGAATCCCAAACGCAGAAAATCGTGGCTTTCACTTGGTGAAGCGTCAACATCGACGGCACCGCCAAATTGCTTCGGAAAAAAGACAATGCTCTGCGTTTGGTGGGACCAGAAAGGAATCGTGTACTATGAGCTGCTGAAACCGGGCGAAATTGTCAATGGGCATCGCTACCGACAACAACTAATCAATTTGAACCACGCATTGCTCGAAAAACGGCAAGAATGGGACACGAGACAAGAACGTGTGATATTGCAGCACGACAACGCTCCGTGCCATCGCAGTTCCATCGTCCAGGACACCATGAAAACACTGAAATGGGATCTGCTACCGCAGCCGCCGTATTCGCCAGACCTGGCCCCTTCAGACTATCACTTGTTCCGGTCGATGGCGCATGGCTTGAGTGGGCTACACTTGGCCCAGTATTACGATGCAGTACAAAATTGGTTGGACGAAGGGTTTCAGTCCAAAGACCCGTCTTTTTATCGTCGCGGTATTTATGTATTGCGAGAGAGATGGCAAAAAACTTGTAAATAGCGAGGGACAATACTTCAAATGAACCATTTTCGTATTTGTCTTGAAATTTTCGATTTTTTATTGGTAAAAAAAACCCGGAAACTCAGTTGCGTAGCTAGAAATTCCCTTGATACTTTTAAAAAGTATTTTCTTCATTTCGAAGGCTTCCTATTCGAGATTTGTCTTATTTCCTCTTTCAAACAAATATTCGGCCATCTATTACATTCTATTTTCATCACTAACTGTAGACAGGGTGAGGCACTAACTGTTGCTACCTTGAATATCTCTGTAATTATCGACGTCACAAAAAAATGTTTGAAACAAAAGTTGTACCGTACGAAAGGGGTCATCAAGTGTGACGATTTTTTTATCTCAGTGGAGGCGCTGTCCCACATCAAAGTTCACCTCCACTTTTTTAAATGGGACGGTACATTTTTTCAACTATTTTGTAGAGCATCGAAAACTGCATAAAAAACATTTAGGGATCAAAGTCGTTCAAGGTCATTTAAGATCAAAAAGTGACATGAACTTTAATTTTATTTGAAATTACCTTTATTCGCAGTAGATGTTCAAAGTGATTGCCATTGGAATCAATGCAGTATTGCAATTTCCTCATCACGGATTGTGTAGAATTTCTTATCACTTCGGCAGTTATCGAATCACAGGCTCGAAGAAGACTCTCACGCATATCATCCGGCGTAGTTGGACGTTCTTTATAAACAAGATCTTTCAAGGGCCCTCACAAGAAAAAGTCCAGAGGCGTCAAGTCTGGCGAGCGAGCCGGCCACGATACAGCTCCGCCGCGTCCAATTCAACGATTTGGAAATCTCTTTTGCAATTCATTTCTAGCTATCAGCGAAAAATGTGCCGGGAACCCATCGTGTTGATACCACATTCTGTTTCTTGTTTCTAAAGGTATTGTTTTCAATACCGGACCTAATGTTTCTTGAAGGAATGTGATGTACTTCCTACCATTAAGATTCCCTTCGATGAAATAAGGGCCTATGATTCTATCCCCAATAATCCCACACCATACATTAACCGACCACGGTCTTTGGTGTGCAACTTGCCGCAGCCAATGTGGATTTTCAGTTGACCACAAATGCATGTTATGCAAGTTAATATTTCCATGATTCGTAAATGTTGGCTCATCAGTAAATAAAACCCGATTAATAAATGAGTCATCTCTCGGAATCTGGCGTTGAGCCCATCGGCAGAATTCAGTGCGATTCATGAAATCCCTACCAGTTAATTCCTGGTGGAGACTAATGTGGTAAGGATGATATTTATGACGATGTAGAACACGTAGAATACTTCTTTGGCTTACGCTAGATTCGCTCGCAATTTGCCGAGAACTCGCACAAGGGTCTCGATGGACGGCAGCAAGAGCACCAATTTCCGTTTCTTCGTTAGTAACTCGCTTTTGTCGGTTACTTTCCCGACGGGTTAAGGATCCAGTTGTCCTCAGTTTAGTGTACAAAATTTGAAATGTACGGCGTGTAGGATGAGAACGGTCAGGAAATCTTTTAGCGTATAAGTCTCTAGCTCTCACTGTATTTTTTTTGATATTCTCCGTAAATTAGAAGCATATCTTTTTCCTCTTCAAAAGAATACATCATTTACATTCGCTTGATTCATTAATACTAGTCTCACCATTCTTACTATCGTTATCTTGGGTTTGTTTGGGCGAAACATTGTACAATGTTCCGTGTACATTGTAGGTTTGGTTCCGTTGTTTACACACAAGATAATGGCAAGACTTCGGCGATAAGTGCCGAAGTGATAAGAAATTCGTGATGAGGAGATTGCAATACTGCATTGATTGTAATGGCAATCACTTTAAACATCTATTGTGAATAAATGTAATTTCACATAAAAATAAAGTTCATGTCACTTTTTTATCTTAAATGACCTTCAACGACTTTGCCCCCTAAATGCTTTTTATGCAGTTTTCGATGCTCTACGAGGGTGGGGTGAAAAGTTTCCGGCCTGACCAAGAAAAACGATGTTTAAAATTTTTTTTTGCTTTATTTTTCAACATAATCACCATCAACACTGATACATTTCTCATAACGGTGTTCTAATTTAGTTATACCAGTTTTAAACGTAGATTCGTCAAGCTCCTCAAAATACTGATTTACAGCTTCGATAACTTCTTCGTTGCTCTTAAATCTTTTTCCGCCAAGCCATTTTTTGAGGTTAGGAAACAGGTAATAGTCGCTGGGGACTAAGTCTGGAGAGTAGGGAGGATGCGGCATCAATTCAAACTTCAATTCGTGGATTTTGGACATGGCAACAATCGACGAATGCGCTGGTGCGTTATCGTGATGAAACAAAACTTTTTTCTTCGCCAAATGAGGTCGTTTAATTTTCACTTCGTGCTTCAAACGTTGCAATAACTCTGCGTAGTATTGACCAGTGATAGTCTTACCCTTTTCAAGGTAATCAATGTATATAATTCCTCTCGCATCCCAAAAAACAGTAGCCATAACCTTGTTTACCGATAAAATTGTTTTTGCCTTCTTTGGGGTTGGTTCCCTTTTTCCAACCCACTGTTTTGACTGTTCTTTATTTTCAGGAGTGTAGTGGTGGGCCCATGTCTCATCAACAGTTATGAATCGACGCAAAAATTCGTTTGGATTACGCCTATACAGCGCCAAATTGTCGGTAGAAATGGTTTTTCGAAGCAGTTTTTGATCGAGCGTTAGCAATTGCGGCACCCACCTTGCACACAGCTTTTCCATGTTCAAATGGTTGTGCAAAATATTTCGCACACGTTCAGCTGACATCCTACAGGTCTCAGCTATCTCATGCACTTTCAACCTGCGGTCTTCCAACACTATTTTATGGATTTTTTCAATCATGTCTGAAGTTGTGAATTCAACGGGCCGTCCTGAGCGAGGCTTGTCAGAGGTGCTCACACGACCCATTTTAAATTCAGAAACCCACTGCTTAATAGTTGAATATGATGGGGAGGAGTCTCCTAGTGCTGAATCCATCTCTTCTTTTATTTGTTTTGGTGTAAAACCTTTCAAATGGAAGTATTGGATGACAGCACGTTTTTCCAATTTTTCCATTTTTACGAAAACAACGGAAGCGTCTCGCGCAATGTGCTCTCAAACGCAAACTAATGTAGCGATTGGGCTGAAACTGTACATACAAGCTCGGTAGAAATGGTACTGTAGGACGCCGCTCCAAAACTAGACCTAGTGGCACCATCTCTTGGTCAGGCCGGAAACTTTTCACCCCACCCTCGTACAAGATAGTTGAAAAAAAATGTACCGTCCCATTTGAAAAAGTGGAGGTGACCCTTACTGTGTGACAGCGCCTCCACTGAGATAAAAAAAATGGTCGCATTTGATGATCCCTTTCGTACGGTACAACTTTTGTTTCAAATTTTTTTGTGACATCGATAATTACAGAGATCTTCAAGGTGGCAACAGTTAGTGCCTCACCCTGTGTACCTCAGCGCTCTTTCCTTAATTGTGTACTCGATTGTTGGTATTCCTAACTCAAATATGTTAACCGATTTTTTGCTCGTAAAAAATTGTTTATGAAAAATGTCAGCTTCACCCGACTGAACATCACGTATAACCCAATAAATGATATTACATCAGCGAAATCGGATAACATTTTGGACTGTGATGATCGCCTAATAAAATCCGAGAATTGCCATAATCGGATAATGTACAAAAACATCGATTTTTGAAAAATGTACACTGCGACCACCCCACAATAAAACCTGATAACCGTCATGGCAGATGGACTCGTATCTCGACGGAGCACATACTGCGCGGAGCGCCACCGCCGCCAGCCCGTCGTTACGGCCACACGATGGTGGCGTTCGATCGTCACCTCTACGTGTTCGGCGGTACAGCGGACTCGACGCTCCCGAACGATCTTCACTCCTACGACTTGGACACGCAGACGTGGAACGTGGTGTTGCCCTCGTCCTCGAGTCAAGTGCCCTCGGGTCGTTTGTTCCACGCTGCCGCGGTAATCGGCGAGGCGATGTTCATATTCGGCGGCACGGTCGACAACAACGTTCGTTCCGGCGAAACTTATCGTTTTCAATTCTCCTCCTATCCGAAGTGCACGCTTCACGACGATTTCGGCAAATTGTTGAATTCTCGTCTCTTTTGCGACGTCGAATTCGTGGTAGGTGAACACGAGAGCGAGACGAAGATACCAGCCCACGTGGCGATGGTAGCGGCGCGCTCGGAGTATCTGAGCGCGCGCATAAAGCACGCCCGAGAGCGTCACGAGAAGTCAACGGAGGTGGAGTCGCCGTTGCTCGAGGTCAAACTCGAGGACGTCGTGCCCGAGGCCTTCCAGATGGTCCTAAACTACATATACACCGACCGTATAGATCCGACCAAGAGAAGCGACGATCCCGAGCCCGGCAATCGAATCGTTCTCCTCACGATGGATGTATATCGCTTGGCCGTTCAATTCAACATGGCCAGACTCGAACAGCTGTGCGTTCATTATCTCGAAGCGACCATCACCCACGCCAACGTACTCGTCGCTCTTCACAACGCGGCACATCTGAATCTTCACTTCATCAAGGAGATATGCCTGGGATTCGTCGTCAAGGAGACCAACTACAATCAAATCGTCATGAGCCAGGAATTCGAGACCCTCGAGCAGCCCCTCATGGTCGAAGTCATCAGAAGACGACAGATGCCTCAGGCGCGCAACTTCACCAAACAATACGAGCCAGGCACCGGCACTACCCTCGAACAGGACATGGAGGCCTTTCTGAAAAACGTCGGTCGCGAGTTCTGCGATATCACCCTCATGCTCGATGGCGCACCAATTCCCGCCCACAAAGCTGTCCTGGCCGCCCGATGCAGCTACTTCGAGGCCATGTTTCGATCATTCATGCCGGAAAACAACACCGTCAATGTGAGAGCCTTCCATCCATCGAATCAAGTTCTACTTGCACGAGTTTTTTTAACGAGATATTTTTTCTATTACATCTATTAGGTGTACAAATAAGTTTTAGGACAGTTTTCAAAAATTTCAAGATTTATTAAAAAAGAAGTGAAACACAGTTATCCATCGAAGTAATCTCCATCGCACTGAATGACCTTCAGCCATCTCTCAGGTAACTCGCGGATGCCTTTCGCAAAGAAACTTTCGTCTTGCGAGGTGAGAAATTTAGCGACCCATTTTTCCACTTCTTCAAATGTTTTGAATCGCACGTCAGACAAATCGTTCTGCATTTTCCGGACTAAATGATAATCGGATGGGGCTAAGTCTGGTGAATACGCCGGGTGTGGTACAGCTTCCCATCCAAGCGCTAGTAACGTATCCTTGACCGGTTTACCCACATGAGGCCGCGCGTTGTCATGGAGCAGTTTTACTGGACGTTTTCCATTACCAGAAAATGGACGTTTCTTCTCAATTTCTTGATTCACTTGCATCAATTGATGACAATAGCGATCGGTAGTAACTGTTCGACCAGGTTTGAGAAGTTCATAATACAGTACGCTTTTCATATCCCACCATATGCACAGCATGACTTTGTTACAATGAACATTGCGCTTTGGCGTGGATGTTGTCGGCTCGCCGGGGTCAACCCAATGATATTTGCGTTTCGGATTATCAAAATAAATCCACTTTTCATCACCGGTCACAATTTTCCACAAGAAAGACTTTCTATGTTGCGTGTTGTAAAGACTCACACAAATGTTAAGACGGCTGTTTTTATTTTCTTGAGTCAGAAAGTGTGGTACCCACTTTGTTCCTTTTCGAATCTTACCCATTGCTTTTAAACGATAAGAAACAGTTTGTTGAGTTACTCCAAGCTGTTCCGAAAGTTGTTTCTCCGTCTGACAAGAGTTTTCATCCAGCAACGCTTGCAGTTCTTGATCGTCCACCTTTACAGGAGGCCCCGTGCGTTCACGGTCACTAACGTCGAAATCACCTTCTTTGAATCGCTTATACCAATACTCACATGTACTTTTAGATACAATGTTGTCTCCAAGAACAGAACATATCGATTCACAGGCTTTCCTAACACTTTTTCCTTGATGGAATTCATAGCGAATGCAGTGTCTAATAAATAGCTTATCGATCTGCATGTTTAATTTACAGAATTTATAGGTTATGTTTATGACTCCTTTACGTTTCGATACTACATATCAAGCGCCATCTATGATAAGTGAGCGGGACCTTTGAATTAATTTAGAATAGCTGTTATGATACAAAATCGAAGTGTCCTAAAACTTATTTGTACACCTAATACACTAAGGGAGGACTAACTGACCCTTTTCGACCGTTTTCTGGGAATTTTTTTTTCAGTTGGGAATAAAATACATGGGCAAAAGAACTTTTAGGCTTCCTTAGGACTAAACAAAGCGTGAAAGAACTTCATCGGAACTAAAAAAGCCTAAGGGGTGAGGCTTTATTTAATACGATTAGGGTACCGTGGTCTGAAACCGGCCTCCTAATCAGCAAAGGCAATAAAAGTGCATCAAATTATTATTTTTTTGTTCAAACCAAATTTTGATTCTTTAGAGGGAACGTAATTCCAAGTTTTGAGCAGTTTGACGAGGTTTTCGGGTACCGTTTGTTTAAGATACCGAGGCCGTAATGAAAGTCCGTGTATCGGTCGTTCTAAAAAATCGTGGTCCGAAACCGACCTCCCCATGGTCCGAACCCGACCCCCATTTTTTTACAGCGAATCAAGGGAAAAGGCAAAATTTTGAATTTATTTTGCAACTTGTTAGCAAAACAATACGATTTGGGAATAATTTTCAAATTTATTTTCCAACATTTCAAGGTTCTTTTTTTCAGGAAATACAATTGAATGAATGCATTGATTACAATTTTACTCGCTTAATGCAAAAATTACAATTTCAATCGCTGTCTGAGCTGTCTTCTGCCTGGCAATAATTGCGAATAGCCGACGGGCGAGTCCTAATGGCATGGCAGCAAGTGCTCGCCGCAGAATTGCCGGATCTCGTTTTGGCTTTAGACGTTTGAACGATCGCCCCATTTCTCAAGCAACCATGTGTAATTACCGTCAGAAGTCATTAAATCACAGTTTGACTATCAAAAACACGCTGGAAAATCTTTAGTGCGCAAAAACGCAGGGGTCGATTTCGGACCATCCATTGGCGGTCGGTTTAGGACCACCGAGACTTTTTTCAAACAATGACTCGCCGCTTGCTTACAACGATGCAAGTGATCTAAATTTATTAGTGCGTGTTCAAGTCCAGGCCACAAGCAACCGAAACAACCTACCTTTGGATTTTTCACGAAAAAAGAAAACACTTCAAACTCCAGTTCCGTGCAGTTGAAAAATGAACTTTCGCATTGTCGAAACACAACGCGACGCAAAACCATAGAATGAAATGAGAGAAAAAGATGGCTCTCTACCTCCAAATTGTCGGTGTTGTGAGAGCTTTCCAAACGCCACCACCGACAATTTCGGTTGCAGCACGAGTACTGAGAAACACGGAGAGGTTGGTTTCGGACCACGCTATCCTATATGTTGAAGGAGGTAGAAAAAAAATGTATTTGTCAAAAGAATACAAAATGACGGCGCACGAGTCTCGATAACACTCGGTTTTTAGCCAACCCTCTCTGCGGCACGCAGTAGAGTTGTAAATTTAACCCTTCAACTAAGAGTGAAATATTTTTCGTTAATTATATTAGTTTTAGCAGTCCCGTACGGGGGGAAAGAAACATTATTTAAATTAAAAAATTTAAACCACGTTTTTAAAACGGACTAAAAAGTATCAAATAATTTCTCCTAGCCCCATACAGATTTATAACTCCATACAGATTATCCTGAAAATTTGTGATCATGAATTTTTATTGGGAGTACAAGTTTGCAGTGACCGTTTTTTTCAAAAGTTTAAGGCTTTATTATAAAAAAGTGGCTACATATTTTTTAATCAAAGTACTGCCCGTCGCTAGCTACGACCTCGGCCCATCTTTCAGGTAGCATTCGAATCCCGCGTCGATAAAAGTCTTGGTCCTTGGAGGCAATCCAGGAATCGACCCAATTTTTGACTTCTTCGTAAGTACCGAAGTGCTGGTCAGCCAAATCGTGTGCCATTGACCGGAACAAGTGATAGTCGGAAGGGGCAATGTCTGGAGAGTACGGCGGGTGGGATAAAACCTCCCATTTCAGTGTTTCTAAGTACTTTTTCACGACATTTGCAACATAGGGTCGGGCATTGTCATGCTGCAGTATCACCTTGTCATGTCTTTCGTTGAATTGTGGCCGTTTCTCTTTGTGCCTTACTCAAGCGCATCAACTGACGTCGGCAGAGTTCCCCTGTGATGGTTTCGGATGGTTTGAGTAGCTCATAGTACTCCGCCATCATGCTGGTTCTCGACCTCAAAATCTCCACTTTTGAAGCGTTGAAACCACCGCCGACACGTTTTCTCACTAATAGAATCCTCCCTGTAAGCATCTACAAGCAAACGGTGGGCCTCAGCCGCAGATTTCTTGATGTTGAAGAAGTAAATCATAACCTCCCGCAAATGCTGAGAATTCGGCTCGTAGGTTGCCATGTTTGAGTGCCTATAACTTTATAATGTCTACACGTATCCGTTAGCTTTTTTAAATTGTTTACATTGGCAGAGCCTCTAGTTTAAAATGCCACTTTTTTTTATTGACGTAGGGCCATTACTTCGGCCGCAGTGGCTCTCTAAGTAAAACGGTCACTGCAAAGTTGTACTTCTAATAATAGCTACGTACTTGTAAGATTCAAAACGAAAAACGTGGGGCGCATGCAATAGATAAATGATGCATGAATAGTTCACGCATGTCGCTAACAATTTTATTGCTCTGCAAATCATATGCAACTGTTTTGTGAGTTTTCTCAATCCTATCCCTACACTCCGTCTATTGCATGCGCCCCACGTTTTTCGTTTTAAGGGAGACTTTGTCCTTGGAGTGCCATATTTCAGGTGTTTACATTTTATTTTTTTTTAAAGAAAACGTGTAAAGCTTTTTGAGTGCGGTTTTTTTCTTGCTTTTATTTATGATATACAGAAAGTTAGACATTTTTTTTTGTGAAAAAAAAACCAAAATGGCGGCCGTTGCAGCTCCGCGAAAACAGGTCCTCAAATCGCGGGAGGTAAACGGCTGACATCACTGCCCCCTCTTTGTTGATCTGAAAGACAAATTCAAAGCATATTATCAATCTGTGACCCTTTGGTCATGGAATGACGGATGGGTTTTTCGTTTAGTACAAATTTCGGAAAATGGCGGCAATTTAAAAAAAAATCGAATTTTCGCGTTTTTTTTCGCATAAAAAGATAAATAATAAATGCAAAAACGTATCTATCGAAAAAACGATCCGTCATTCCGTGAAGGAATATTTTCTGAGTATGCTCTCCAAATTGCAGGTCGATATGTTAATTACAGCGGTCAGGAGAATGTTAGCCATTTTTAAAAACGTGTTTTCGAGAAAAACGCGTTTAAAGTTTTGTAATGTGTTTACACAAATGTGTTTATAATTACCGCTAATCGGCAATGCCTGGTCCATAGAGGCATCCCTCCTCATCTTCTGGCTGCTCATGTTGAGCTGCTAACATCTCTCGCTAAATTTCAAGGACAAAGTCTCCGTTAAATCTTACAAGTATTTTCATAGCTATTAAAAATTCACAATTACAGATTTTCAGGACAATCTGTATGGGGTTATAAATCTGCATGGGGCTAGGAGAAATGATTTTATACCTTTTAGTCCGTTTTAAAAACGCGGTTAAATTTTTTTCTTTTAATTCCAATAATTTAACTTTCTGCTTTTTAGGCTTATGTGTGAGATTTTGCTTCTCCTTCTCTAGGCGTCGCATGCGTTGCAGGGGCTTTCTTCTTGACCATCGTAAAAATTGTCACTAATCCACTATTCACTATTAATATTATAATTTTGTAAATTTTGTCTCTTTCACTAAACATTACTTATTTATTTCTTTATTTTTTTTCACAATCTTTTCCTCTTTTCGTCCCTCTGTCGCAGACTTGCTGGTCTGTTCGTTTGTCATCCAGATCTGAGCTATGTTGAAAGTTTCATATCCAGCTCATTCGGAAGTTAGTTTAAAATCGATTGCAAAATTTATACGGAACAGACAATCAGACAGCCAAGAAAGCGAGTTAAGGGGCTATACCAGTGTGAACGCTGAAAATTTGGGCGATTTTCGGTAATTTTTTGGAAGAAAAGTACTCGATTAAATGTTTCGGAAAATTAGGAATATATTTGGCTATATTTGACCTATATTATATAATTGTTTTATATAAAAATATTGAGATCAAAGCGACTTATACGCTGCCTTCGGAGGCGCCGAAAAAAAGTTCCTTTACTGCTATGATTCCGGCCGATTGAGTAGCTGAAACCGAAAATGGAAAAAAATGTCGTTAAACTGGAAGGTATTTGTACAGTGACGTAGGATTTTCGAAAAATATCAAAATCTAACAAAATGGCCTAATTAAGGGGGGATTGTCTTTTTTTTCGCAAAATTTACCGCTTTTTGGGAATTTTTTTGTGAAGAAAGTATACAACGGAAAACTTGTGAAACTTGGCATATAGTTTTATTGATCTGTTTACTACATACAAACAAATTTTTAAACAATTTCATCAAAAAATCCGCCTCCCACCCCCCTCGACGCGCGATGGCCCTTTTTTGATGGTGT
This sequence comes from Ophion obscuratus, assembly GCA_964007375.1. Classification (NCBI taxonomy): domain Eukaryota; kingdom Metazoa; phylum Arthropoda; class Insecta; order Hymenoptera; family Ichneumonidae; genus Ophion; species Ophion obscuratus. Next base: position 71,841,247 of record OZ023313.1, on the reverse strand, counting down.
GCACGATTACAGCCTTCACGTTCATCCTGCAACAAAAACCCAAAAAGCATTTTACTTTAGACACATATAGCTATCGTTCGATGAAGGGGAAAAAAAATTAACGATTTGGTGACATTTTGAACTTGAAGGATCGATTTTTCGAAAAAAATTGATCGATTTTTTGTTATAAATAAAAAACTATTAAACGTATTGCTTTTTTGCTTCATCAAACGATAAAAGGATGTCAGCTGAGCATTCTGTCCAAATTTGAAGGCAATCGGTTGAATAGTTTTTGAGAAATCGTGCACACCATCAAAAAAGGACCATCGCGCGTCGAGAGGGGTGGGAGACGGATTTTTTGATGAAATTGTTTAAAAAAATTTTTGTATGTAGTAAACAGATCAATAAAACTATATGCCAAGTTTCACAAGTTTTCCGTTGTATACTTTCTTCACAAAAAAATTCCCAAAAAGCGGTAAATTTTGCGAAGAAAAAAGACAATCCCCCCTTAAGACAAAAAGTATGTTTTCTTGCCTATAAAATGGTCGTTTTTTTTTTTCAATGCCAAATCGTCAATTTTCATCAAATCAAAAATGTCCTACGTCATTGTATAGTAAATATATTCAAGAGTACTCAGTTCAAATTTCAAGTTAATCGGATACTTGCTCTTTGAGTTACAATGTCAGCAAATTTGAAAAATCTAATTTCGAGAAAAACGCGTTTCAAGATTTAACTATCGATTTTTGCAAGATAAAATGATACTTGAAACTAAATGAAATTTTTACAGGATATTCTTGAAAGTATAAACTGTCGAAAAAGGCAACAAAAAATCGATTTTTTTTTCAAATGTCACATTGGTATAGCCCCTTAACAAAAACGTCATAAAAACGTGGTAATAGTAGTAGTAGTAGTAGTATCGAGTTTTATTTGCACAACTTTTTCGGAAAGCTTTTTACAAAACATGGCAATTTCACATACGAGGCACTCCACGTCACTTCAGCCAGTAAAAAAACATCCACAAATTTTGAAAAATCGGGTTACTTTATTGAAAAAATATTCACCGAGGGTCGACATTTTTAAAAAATTTCTGACGTTTTTTCTCGTTGATTACCATTTTTTAATATTTTTCCATTCAAATAGCTGTATCTTTGGTAGGATTTGACGTGTTTACATTCGTAAAAGACGAAAATGTGCGTCTTTTTCTAGCGGTCCAGAAAAAAAATAATTTAGATTTTATTGAACAAGTCGAACGTTCGTTTTAGGGCAAAATATGCAAAAATATATTTTTTCTCAAGGAAAGACAGTCGTTATTTTATTTTTAAGAATTCACCCGAATTGTGAATACGAAAAATGGATTTTTGGTATTTTTTATATTATGGGATTCCTAAACACCGTGAAGTAACAGCTATTTTTATTTATTTTTATTCTTTTATTAATATTCGATTGAAGAGTGTGGAGCACTGGCTTACCAGGCTGGTTTACCAGGTTTTTGAAATACATATGACATATATATCACATGTATTGGAGCCTTGGAGTGTTCCACACTCTTCAATCGAATATTAATTTAAAAACTTAAAAAATAAAAATAGCTGTTACTTCACGGTGTTCAGGAATCCCATAATATAAAAAATACCAAAAATCCGTTTTTCGTATTCACAATTTGGGGAAATTAAAAAAAAAAAATAACGCGTGTCTTTCCTTGAGAAAAAAAAATATTTTTGCATATTTTGCCCTGAAACAGACGTTCGACTTGCTCGATAAAATCTAAATTAATTTTTGTCTGGAAGGCTATAAAAACACGCACATTTTCATTTTTTACGAATGTAAATACGTCAAATGCTGCCAAAGATACAGCCATTTGAATGGAAAAATGTTAAAAAATGGTAATCAACGGGAAAAAGCGTCAGAAATTTTTTTAAAATGTCGACACTCGGTGAATATTTTTCAATAAAGTAACACGATTTTTCAAAATTATTTGTGGATTTTTTTTTAATGGCTGAAGTGACGTGGAATGCCTCGTACATACTTTTCACTTATTATCTACTCCCTACATTCCTACATTCAGCATTATTTTCACATTCTCCCTTTCGTCATTTATTCGTCTACTTCGTCAATATCTCCTCCCCCATGCTCCTTACTCATCATTCTACATATTTCCTCTATTACTCGCATATACTCGCATATCCCTATTTGAATTTTTCCTCCCAGCATATTTATGATTTCCCCCTTTACTGCCAAATCATCCATTCCTTCCATCCACTCCTCTGCTTTCTTCCTTGCTTTCTCTGATACTAACTCCCTACCTTCTTTTACATATTATTAGGTGCTCCAATGTCTCATTTTTTTTCTTTACATATCCTGCACCTCCAATCCTTTTCCCCCTTTTTTTCTCGCCCTTCCTATGTTGCCACATCTTAGCCTCGCCCATATTTCCTTGTCCCTACCCTCTACTCCCTCATCTGACCAATATTTCTACGGCATCTCGTCCTTTTCTATAATATATTTATACTTATCGTTATACGTCGATTTTCTGATTTTTTCCTTTTTCCTCCTTAAAATTCTGTTTTTTAAGTTTTCCAGTCCCTCTTCTATCCTTTCGTCGATTTTTTTTCACTTCTTTTCACTCCCTCATTATTTTTATTGTATCTTCTATCTCCAGATCTCTCAATACCTTCACCAGGTACTTTTTCCCCCATTTTGACGGGTTACCGTTTGCAAAAAAAAATGTGGCAATAATAAAAAGAAGTGGGAAAAATGATAAAAAGGGGACTTGTGGGCTTTAAGGTGGTCATAGCATGGGACAAGTCCAAAAAATATTTCGAGTCCAAGTCCATGCACACAAACAGTTTGGTCCGTGCGACCAAATAGTTCAAAATATTGGATCTGTCACATTAGTTTGCTATGTCGGGTCCCTATAAAACGCACACTCTTTTGCAATTTGTGCAAACATTTTTTTTCTTCGTTCTCTCGAACCTGTCACTGTTTTTATCATTATTCTCACTTATTTTTTATTATTATTCCCACTCATTATTCATACTGACTCAAATTTTTTTATTTATTTTTGTTTTAATTTCTAAAATTTCTAAATTTTTTATATCTTTATTTTTTGTGGAATCGTCGATTACTAAAATTCTTAATACGAATATTCCGACTTACTTTTCATCATCATTCCCACTCAATATTCAGAGCTACTCAAAATTGTTTCTTCTTCAATTCTTGTAGAATCGTCGATTACTGAAATTCTAATAAAATCGAACTTTCCATTTCGGCGCACAATTCGATCGAAATGTGGGAAACAATAATTTTTCCTGGAAAAAAAAACAAAGCTTCATCCAGAAATTAAAAAACAGCGATAAAAAAATATTTTTTATCATTATTCCCACTCAATATTCATACAGACTCAAATTTCTTTATTTCTTAATTTTTGTTAATTTCTAAAAATTCTAAAAATTCTAAAATTTTCTAAAATTTCTAAAAATTTCTAAAATTTTCTAAAATTTCTAAATTTTTTTATTCCTTTATTTTTTGTAGAATTGTCGATTACTGAAATTCTAATAAAATCGAACTTTCCATTTCGGCGCACAATTCGATTGAAATGTGGGAAACAATAATTTTTCCTGGAAAAAAAACAAAGCTTCATCCAGAAATTAAAAAACAGCGATAAACAAATATTTTTTATCATTATTCCCACTCAATATTCATACAGACTCAAATTTCTTTATTTCTTAATTTTTGTTAATTTCTAAAATTTCTAAAATTTTCTAAATTTTCTAAAATTTTCTAAAATTTCTAAAATTTTCTAAAATTTCTAAATTTTTTTATTCCTTCATTTTTTGTAGAATCGTCGATTACTAAAATTCTCAATTCTAATATTCCGACTTACTTTTTATCATAATTTCCACTCGACATTCAGAGCTACGCGAAATATGTATTTTCTTCAATTCTTGTAGGACGTCGATTACTGAAATTCTAATCAAATCGAACTTTCCATTTCGGCGCCCAATTCGATCGAAATGTGGAAAAAAATAATTATTCCCGGGGAGAAAAACAAAGCTTCGTCCAGAAAGTAAAAAATATCGATAAGAAGCCACACGTTTTTTTCCGTTTCGCGACGCACAGATTCAGATAGGCGAGATGATACCCTCCTCGGAATCGTTCGCCTCCCTCCTGAGGTACATCTATTACGCGGATGTCTCCATGCCGCCCGAGGATTCTCTCTATCTATTCACTGCACCCGTGTTCTACGGTTTCACGAACAATCGCCTCCAGACCTTTTGCAAACAGAATCTCGAGATGAACGTCACCTTCGAGAACGTCATACAAATATTGGAGGCTGCCGACCGAATGCAGGCAGCCGACATGAAGACTTACGCCTTGAATCTCATCGTGCATCATTTTAGCAAGGTACCTGCGCTGCTCGTCGAAACGGGATTGAAAAATTGGGACGGGCCTCTGTCTACTTTGCATGCGTGAAAAAAAAGTTATTTATTATTATTTTTTTTAACAATACTGTTATGTTTATTGATATGAAACTTGTTAGGCTTAGCAAAAAACATTCGTAAATTACGAGAAAAAAAAAATTATCGATTTTAACCACTTTTTTATTGTGAAAATGCCAGGTAAACTGGAGTCCTCAAAAAGTAGGTAGGTGTGCGCTGTTGAAAAAATCCGAACAACGGCCCATCTGAAATAAAAAAATTGAATGGTTTTAGGTTTAGTGTGACAGTGGCTATAACCCGTACCTCTCATATTAATTTATATGCAAAAATAACAAAATGGCGGACAAAAACATAAGAACCGTGGTTTTTGCATGTTTTTTGCCAAAAAAATAGTAATAATACCAGTCACCGTGAAGCTGTCCGGAAGAGAGACCGAAGTGGTGTACACGAGGGTGATTAATAAAAAAAAAATTCAGTTTTTTCGCGGTACTCAACGGAAAATGTTACTACGTTATGAAAAACTAATTCATACAAGATTTGAGAGGTCTGAACACTTTTTTAGGTAGTGCTCAAACGACTTTAAATTTTTTCTCTCGTTTTTTCGTCAATGTTTTTTTTCCCGCCAATAGACATCATAATAATAAAATTTTCTCAAAACCGGTCGTTTTCATTTCAAGTAGTTTTGATGAAAATAATAATTCCAAACGATGTTTAAAAAAAAATTTAATCTGGATCGCAGTATGCGATTGTTGAAAAACTTACGTAATTACTCCGAAGATCGAGCCGAATAATAATTTCCCTTCTCGCAAAAAGTAAGGGTTTTTCTGTGCTCGCGTCACAACGTGCAACAGATATTGTTTTTGGTCTTCGTTTTTCGTAATCAAACCGTTGAAATCTCCATCAAAGAAACGGCTTGCTCAGCTATGTCGTTCACAACTTGCGTGTTTTTAAAAGTAATCAAGCACGTATTATAATCCCGATTAAAGTCCCAAAGTGAAGGATTCAAGTCCGAAAAACTGCACGGGAGCTCAAATCGTTCGAATAAGGGGCCGTCCATAAATTACGTCATTTTAAAATAGGGGGGGGGGGGGACGTTTCGAAATTGACGTCATTCTTGTGATACCAGTTACTTCAAAATGTACAATAGTATATTGTACAACTAGAGTGGTTTCCCCGCATGAGTGATGAAAAATATTTTGCAAGTACCTAATGGTATTAATTATTGAACTCATTATTTATTTATTTATTACATAAGGTTTGTCTACATTATATTCGAGAACTTCAAATAACTGCGTACCTATGAAAATAGTACGATCGAGCCAAAATGAATATGGGGAGGATACGGAGATATTACCCGTGATCCAGGATTTGCAAGAATGGGTGAAAACTCCGTGGGAGCTATCCAAAGAAAACTAAAGAATAGGGAAGAATAATATTATTATATTAATGAAAATTGCCAAAGTACAAAATAATAAAAGATGATTCTATAACAAAATGTGGGAGCTATCCAAAGAAAACTAAAGAATAGGGAAGAATAATATTATTATATTAATAAACATTGCCAAAGTACAAAATAATAAAAGATGATTCTATAACAAAATGTTTTAATGTTACCCAATTTTTCTCAAATCCGCAAATGTTTTAATTTTGCCAAACTGGTAATGACGTCAATTTTGCGAGAGGGGGTCTTTAGGAAATTACGATAGGATGATTGTAGGGGGGGTCGAAAATCAGCAAAAATCGATGACGTAATATATGGACGGCCCCTAAACTTTTTTACATTTTTATTTTTACGTGTACTGTGACGTACCTCAATACAGCAACTACGGGAAACAGTCAAATGAATCGCAAAAAGAACTCACGGACAGTCGGAGAAACAAAGGTGCAGTAGCGTCAACAGCGCCGCGATTTGTAACTCTCGAATCCGTATGACTTTGTTTTCTTACTCCAAAACAACATATTACTCCAAAAAAAAAACACGCATACTTGTTAGACGTTCAATGATGTAAACACCGTGTTCTTGTTCATCAAGTGGCTGATATAATTTTCACAACCGAATTACATATATCGATTCTTAATCTGCAAATACAAACTGTTTATGGTAAAAAAAATATTCAAATAAAAATTGTGTATTATTACAGAAAAAATTAAATCAAGACTTGCATTGGATCACGTACAAAAATATTCTGCGTCGAGATAAAAAAAATCAATACTTCGATAATCGTGAAAAAAAAAACATGAAAAAGGCGTTTGAGCACTAACTAAAAAATTGTTTAGAATCCTCAAATTTTGCAAAACTTCATTTTTTTCAACATACTTTAATCTTCCGTTGAGAAAAAATATCGTTTTTTTTCTAACCACCCTAGTGTACACTCTAGCACCTATTATCCAATAATGTTGAAAAAATAATGTAAATTGGCTAAAGGGGAGGCCGTAGAACAAAAAAGTTGATTTTTTCGGAACAAATATCAAACTTTGACTCATCCAGGAAAAGGTTAATTTTTATCGTTTTTAGTCGGTTTTAGATTCATCACCTTATTTCGGAGATCAATAAATTTAAAAATAACATGCAAAAGCCAAAAGTAATAATAAAACATGCCCTAAGTCTCAATAATGGTGAAGAAATACTTCCTTTTGAAAAAAATCATGAAAATCAGCATATTTCCTCGCCTCAAGGTATCGCCCACCTTAACCTTGCCCATGTTGCTTTGGTTCTTCCCTCTACACTGAGAAAAAAAAACATTGATCCAATATCATTGGTATTATTGAATGAAATTTCGTTGATTCAATTGTAAAATTGTTGGTGTAAATAATCGGATTTATTAGACCAAAGTATTAGTTTTTTTTTTTCATTCAAAATATATATTGTTAACCGAGAACATTGAAACTATCTTAAATATTATCGCGAACGAATTATATAGTTTTGAATTATATAGTTTGCATTTTCTGCAACGAACAAAAAAGCGTTTCAATTCATAACATGAATATTGTTGATTCGAGTACACAAGATAAATTGAATTTCGCTCGTTTGATTCAGATAAAATTTCTATTGAGTAAATATGTTATTTTATTTTTTTCACCGTATCCGATATTGATGTCCAAGTACATTATTCGTCAAAATATTAATATTTCATTTTGATTGGAAAATATTAAGGAGTAAGGCCACTGTAACGGCCCAAAAAAAAAGGTTTTTTCACTAATTTTTTGCTCCCGAAATTGAAGGTATTTGAAAAAAAACTTTTAATGGTGTTATCGGGCATACATTAAACTTTATTATAAAATTTTTTTACAGTAAAAAAAAAAATGGCGGTTCCACAGCTATCTTCCCGGGACATGTTTTGCTTCCAGGGCTCCGCGGCACGCAGCACCACTGGTGCACTTTTGAATCTAGAACAAAAAAAAAACCATTAATCTAGAGGGCTATAGCTAGAGAATGTCGATCGGATTTTAAAAAGTATCAATTTTTGTGGATTTGGCGTGCGTTTGAAAAAAAAAATTGATTTTTGACGAAAAAAACGGCAAGTTTTTTGTTAATAAAAAATCAATAAATAAAGTTCTTGAAAATTCCGATCGACATTCTCAAGATAATGTAAATGTTCACATCTGGTTAAAATTTCAAGTAAAAAAAAATGAAAATTGTTCGAGTTATGCTGCGTGCCATTTTGAAAAACCATGTTTCGAGAAAAACGCGTTTAAAGTTTTGCGAATAGTTTTTTATTGGAAAAAAATTAAAAAAGAAGTTTCGGAGAAACTTAAACTATTTTTTATTTTAAACTTAAACTATTTTTTAAGCCAATAAAAAAAAATCGATTTTTCAAAAAATTTACAGTGGCCTTACCCCTTAAGCAAATGTCTGAATTGGTTAAAAAATTATGCGAAAATAAAATTTGTTTCTTGCGCATTTGGTTGAAAAAATTCAACCAAATCATGGCTGACAAGGGGACAGTACGGCCGTCGGATTTTTGTAATTTTTCGTACTCATGATACGAATATTCAGAGCTCGAATATTAATATCCCAAAGCAGTTCGACGCCATATTCAGAAATTTTCGAGAAAATGGACTTTGAAGTTTTCAAGCGCACTCTTATCCCACAAAGATGCAAAGATATTCGAACCGGGCTCGTGGCGTACCCGGTAGCGCTCGAGTCTAGTAATCGCGGGGTCGCTGGTTCGAGTCTCACTTCGAATTTTTTTTTTTTTTTTTCATTTTTTTTAATGAAAAAACGCAAGTCATATTTTTAATTATCTCTTGATTATAAACATACATTTTCAAGTATCAATATTTATAACCAACAACATTTTTAGGATGAAAATGAAAAACGTCGGGTAAGGAATTGAATACTTTATTATTTGGTCTGTATTCGTTTGTTTTATACATCGGGTGTAATGTTACACGAGCCAGAGTGATAACCATCGTAAAAACAAGGAAAACAGTAATTTTCACGGCATCTCGCACACCGTACAAACGCTGCATTGTTACATTCGCAATTTTTCCTATTAATCTACAAGGGAGTTTATATTCCTATTAATCTACAAGGGAGTTTATGTAAATATTATTACTGGATATTTTTACGTCGCATATTCGCAATTTCAAGCAAGAGATAATCAAAAATAAGACTTGCATTTATCATTGACAATTATAATTACATATATGTGAATTAGCATAGATTTTATGATTTTTATCCCGGGATTATTTATTTATTTTTTTTATAAATAATCACCTATTGTTATATATAAATAATATATGATCATACATGAGAAAATATATAATTATGTATAACTATAATGAATTTTGTACATAAATAACTATATATGGATTTTGTCCATATATAAACATATATAGATATATTATATTAATTATATATAATAATATGTGATTATATACAACAAAAATTTATCGGGATATTTAAATGACGGAGGTATGCGAATTAAAAAAAAAATGAAAAAAAAAAAAATTTCGAAGTGAGACTCGAACCAGCGACCCCGCGATTACTAGACTCGAGCGCTACCGGGTACGCCACGAGCCCGGTTCGAATATCGTTGCATCTTTGTGGGATAAGAGTGCGGTCGAAAACTTCAAAGTCAATTTTCTCGAAAATTTCTGAATATGGCGTCGAACTGCTTTGGGATATTAATATTCGAGCTCTGAACTTCGCGTACCATGAGTACGAAAAATTACAAAAATCCGACTGCCGTACTGTCCCCTTGTGAGCGCCACCGAAATTATAGATGTGCGGAAACCCGTAGTTCTCGGAGTAACCGCTAGAAGCCGCACGCGCGCTCGTTTCTCGTAAGCGTAGCGCGAACCGAAAATCTACTTAAACGCCGGAGAAACTCTAAAGAGTATCGCTTCTTGACCTGTGGCTAAGATCAAAGTGTAGTATCTGTTCTTATCCGTTGAATATCTGATATTCTCTCCATGGACATTCATTGGATATCTGATATTCTTTCCACTATTATCGTGGATGATCATTCTAATGCTCACTTTTTATTCAAGATTTAAAACAAAGTGCAAAACTTACATCCATGGCATATGCGTTTCGATGCAGTAAAGAAATAATTAATTCTATTGATTATATTTTTGTACGAAATAAAAAATGTTGTAGCAACCGCTTAATTATTTCATCCATACATCTACGGACTGTATATAGAATGATTTCAATAGAATATAATTTTGTTTGAAGGATAATGTAGATATTCAGAGAACAGAAGAGGCTTTTTCAAATAAAATAATATGTTATTTGAATCAATCACATTTTCCAATATTTTATAGTATTGTAACAATCTCATATATCGGTGGCACTCCGCAGCAGCGCATTTATTTGGATCAACCAATATATTTTTTTGATTCAATTCGTTTTTTTTTCTCAGTATAGCCCTTCTCGTCCCAGTGACGTTTCATTTCCATACGTCGTTTCCATTGTTTATACTTCCTGCGATACGTCGAGGAAAAGAGTCGTAAATTCACGACGATGTTACAAACAATGGACCAAGTGAATGTCCCCAAATTTCGAACCCGCCCTCAGTGGCACAGAAGCAAGAAACTTGCACAATTGATGATGAGAATTTTCATGACCCTGTCTCGAACGAAAGGTGGCTCGATTACCAAGGCTGAAGCAGCTGAGCAGGGATCTTCTCCTGGATATCCTGGAAGCCCTGGCCGACGAGCAGAGCGAGGCCCGGACCTGTCAGGATATGTCGAGCGATTGCTGACGTTATGCCTCGGAACGCCGGCGCTGCAGGCTACGAAGTCCGGGTGGTGCCGCGGCGCGTCACCCACCCGCGTTTGGCGACAGTGCCCCGTTGCTCTACACCAACAGCCCGCCGTTTTTCACCGCCAGGTCACACCGACGTGGTACCGGTACTAACTACACGTACATTACGTTTCCGCTGTGCGAATGAGCGACGC
>OZ023313.1:71751513-71830221 GCA_964007375.1 Ophion obscuratus | reverse complement strand
CCTTAGGCCACAGTAACGGGTATAAAATCATGTGCGAATTTAACCATTTTTTCGTACGAAAAAGTGATTCACTCATAAAATTAATTACACATCTACTTAGTATGAATATCAATCTGTTAGAAAATATTTTTTTTTTTCGATGTACAAAATGGCCGACTACTAATATTTTCTTTGATCTTTTTTCAGGCGCTCCGCGGCGTGACATTTAGCATCCACAATTTTTTACCTACAACAGAAAACAGAAATTCTCGTCAATCTACATCAGAATACCTCGAGAAGTACGTACGGAATTTAAAAAATATTGTTTTATTGAAAAGTTGTAGGTATTTGAATTTAAGAAATGAATTTTCAGCAAAAAATTTCGTTACAACTGCTCATAAACTGCTCATAAAATGAAAAGTTTTCGTTTAAGGGGGAATTGTGTTTTTTTTTTCGCAAAATTTACCGCTTTTTGGGAATTTTTTTGTGAAGAAAGTATACAACGGAAAACTTGTGAAACTTGGCATATAGTGTTATTGATCTGTTTACTACATACAAAAAAATTTTAAACAATTTCATCAAAAAATCCGCCTCCCACCCCCCTCGACGCGCGATTGTCCTTTTTTGATGGTGTGCACGATTACAGCCTTCACGTTCATCCTGCAACAAAAACCCAAAAAGCATTTTACTTTAGACACATATAGCTATCGTTCAATGAAGGGGAAAAAAAAATTGACGATTTTGTGACGTTTTGAACTTGAAGTATCGATTTTTCGAAAAAAATTGATCGATTTTTTGTTATAAATAAAAAACTATTAAACGTATTGCTTTTTTGCTTCATCAAACGATAAAAGGATGTCAGCTGAGCATTCTGTCCAAATTTGAAGGCAATCGGTTGAATAGTTTTTGAGAAATCGTGCACACCATCAAAAAAGGACCATCGCGCGTCGAGGGGGGTGGGAGGCGGATTTTTTGATGAAATTGTTTAAACATTTTTTTGTATGTAGTAAACAGATCAATAAAAGTATATGCCAAGTTTCACAAGTTTTCCGTTGTATACTTTCTTCACAAAAAAATTCCCAAAAAGCGGTAAATTTTGCGAACAAAAAAGACAATCCCCCCTTAAGGCGGTAGTCTGGTCTAGAGCGAGATTTTTAACGTCATGTTTGGGTTGGAATAACTTTTCAACCGTTGGAGTTGTCTTGATAAAATTGTACGTATATATTTATTGTTCCTTCGAGAATGTATCTACGTTGAAAAGAAATTACTTTAAATATTTACATGTAGTTTTTTATTTTTTTACAACATGGTTCGCCGAAAACCGCCTCAATCGGCGCCCACTCTGGGTGATGTATGCATCTGAAAAAAATATATATATATATTCTCAATCTGTATGAATATTCTGATCACTGGTAGCAGAATTAGTACTTAAAAAAAAATTGTTGCAAAATGGCGGCCTGTTAAACTTGGATTAACGATATTTCATGCATTTTCGGGTATCCGACGAGTTATAAAATGTGGGCAAAATTATTGTTCGACTCAATTCTGCTACCAGTCCTCAGAAAGAGGCTACCGAAGGTACGTGCGAAATTTGAGCTCGATCGGTCAATTAGTTATCGAGATATCGTGGGCGCCGATTTGAAAAACATAGTTCTGAGATAGACGCGTTCAGTTTTGATACCGTTGGATGAGGTTTGCGCGCGTCTTGCTTGTAATTTGTATTACTCGGCTAATTTTTGAAATATCAATAAACGGTTTTCACGAGTGTATTAAGAAAGGTCTAAGGAATAATAAAATTTAGAAAAAAAAAATGATTTCGTCAAATTTCTAGACCAGACTACTGTCTTAAGGGACAACACCACTGTGACCCCCTGTTTTTTGCCATTTTTCAAGAATTTTTTTTTGTGGGAAAAAATAGAGATATTCGAAAAAAAAAATTTTGTTTTGTTCGTTGTTTATTGAAGATACATAAAAAAAAAATTTCAAATTTTTCACGCCCCATGGTGACGCTGGGGAAGCTCCCGCGTCAGGTACTGTTGCCTCTGCAGTGGTTCGCGGCACGCAGCAGAACTCTCTTCAAAGTCGATCTGAAAAAAAAATACCGAGTGTTTTCGTTAATAGTATGATATTTTTAAGAGAAGTACATGGGGATTTGAAAAAATATTGATTTTAAAAAAAGAGGCACGCTTTTGAAATTAAAGGACGATTTTCGAGCAAAATTTCTCGTCGAAAATAGGCTATAACTTTTTTTATTATTGAGATATCGAAAAAATCCTATGTACTTCTTTAGATAATCTAGTTTTATTGATGCAATCCAAATTTGAAGTCGATCGGATAAAAATTGCTCGAGTTCTGCTGCGTGCCGCACTCAAAAAAGTGGTTTTGAGAAAAACGCGTTCAAAGTTTTAGGTTTGTTAATTTATGCGATAAATTGGAGAAAAAAAATGTTTACCTTTAATCAGCGATGCCGGCACCATATAGCTGGCCTTCAAGAAGCAAATCATTGTCCCTAGCATCTTTTCTCGAACTTGTAGAGGCTCTTCTTGCCTCTTTTGCAGCGTCTGTGAGCGAGTGCTCCGCCAGCTCGATCCGCGCTGCGTCGGTTTCAACGCAAAAATTGAAACAATTTGAGCCGATAGTTATCCCCAACGTCTCCAAAACTTTCATGAGGCTTCTCAGGCCATCATTGAATAATAATACCGCGATATCAGCTGCAATATCGACGATTGACGATTGACGACTTGAACATTTTTCAATTATCGCCACCTATGGCTTTTTTTCGAAACTATATTTATAACAATAGCCGGTTTTTGTGAAGGGAGACAAAAGAATACCTGGGAAAGACCCGCAGGACCTGGGAAAGGCCCGGTATACCTGCCGACCCTGAGGCGCGCAGCTGCGCGGGACCCCGAGCGTCACGGAGCGCTGCACCGCTCCACGAAATATTCAATATCTCCGAAAATAATTATTTTTTCGACCTGGGTCCAACGGCATCTTAATCTTAAATGTATTTTAGATTTTCCTAGATGGTTTTCAAAAAACCGATTTTTTGAAGCCGTCACAGTGATGTTGTCCCTTAATCATAGATTCCGTACGTACTTCTCTGCGAAATGCAATTAGGGACATAACTTTTTAATTCGAAGTAAATCGAGTGAAAATTGTTGAATTTACGTGTCACGCCAATTGGAAAAAAGCTGATTCGAGAAGTTTCGAGTAATCGGCCATTTTGTACATCAAAAAAAAATTCTGACAGCTCGATATTCATACTAAATAGATGTGCAATTAGTTTTGTGAGTGAATCACTTTTTCATGCGAAAAAAATTTGTCAAATTCGCACATGATTTTGTACCCGTTACTGTGGCCTAACCCCTTAAGGTTATTCGCCGTTTTAGGTCCTAGACGTTCGATCAGCCTAATTGACGAGCGCCCTCGTTCGTCACTGTAAACGAAGGATCAGCGTAATCGGCATTTGGCCGACAATATCGTAGGTTATGTCGGACAATTTGCTGTGCAAATGGCCGACATTAGTTCGCAAATATTCTCCCAGATGGCGCACCCGCGGACCCACGAGTGCGCAATACAGGAAGACTAGAGGTAAGGAGTACGAACGCCGTGTCGTCGAAACGTCCGCAAAAGTGAGGACGAGAATGGTGGCGCTGATCTCCTACCGCACCGAAGTAAAGTCAGCAACAAACCAGTGCCGTACGATACGCTCCCTCATATCGAGCGATAATTTGATCAAATGAATTGTAAAGGCAGTGCCGTACGATATGCAAAAAGCACCCTTTGCCACTTCATATGAAAGAATCATTTCATCAAATTAGTTGTACAACCAGTTGGTGACAGCAATTTCTATATAGACAGAATTCTTATATATAGATTGTTTTGGAGAATACCGAAATACGGAAATGAAGTAAGTTTTTTTGTTGCGGAAGGAGTAACAAACAAAATTTATTTATAGACACAAGGAAATTGATAAGAAATTTGCATTCAAACAAAAAATGTACAGATTATCACCATATTTACACGTTGTGACACGCTTTATAGATAAAGAATCATACCGAAAAAACGGAAATAAAGTCAGTTTTTTTTCCTCGCGGAAACCGTAACAAACAAAATTTATTTATAGACACAAGAAAATTCATAAGAAATTTTAATCCAGACAAAAGTTTTCTCAAATTATCACATCTCATATTTACACATTATGATACGCTGTACAGATAAAGAATAATAACGAAATACAGATATTAAGCCAATGTTTTTTTTTTTTCGTTGCGAAAGCAGTAAAAATATAGACACAAGAAAATTCATAAGAATTTTGAATTCAAAAGTTTACAAATTATTTACTTATTTATTAATTTACAAATTATTTATTAATTAAGTTTATTTATTTATTAATTATAATTTAAGTTAAGTTTATTTATTAATTTACAAATTATCGCACACCATATTTGCACATTATGACACGCTGTACAGATAAATCGATGTTACAGTTTTGATTTTTTTCTATTGTCTTTCGTTTTAATTTCCCTTGCGTGATTATTTTCGTTGACCGATCGCGCTAGAAAATGTCCTCTCATGACGAGATAATAGTTTATCACTCTCTTCGCGAGCTCTTCGTTGTGTGCTTGGCATCTCACGTACTCTACATTTTTCATGTCCGAAACTTTGTCGAGAACTTGATGGAGAGTGTTGATTTTAAGGGCGGGGTAAAGTATTTAATTTTTTTTTTTCATTTTTGTTTAATTTTTTAAACGAATGCATAATATATCAAGAATATTGTGTTAAAATTTCAAGTCGATCGGACTAAAATTGACGAAGTTATGAGTATTTGAGCGTCTATTGCTCCATGCCGTTCTCTTCTCTTCTGCGTTTTTCAAACCGTTTTTCTGAGACTTGTCATATTTGAAGTCCGTGTGCACGATAACTCAAAATCTACTGGACCAATCGCTTTGAAATTTTGCACAGTACTTCTTCACATAATTCACCAGGTATTGTCGAGAGCTTTTTTTTTTTTTTTTAATAATTACTAATTTTTCAACAACAAATTAGCCGATTTTTTTAGCGAAAATCGGGTTTTTGGCTCCCAAGTGCTACGAAAAATCGAAAAATCGAAAAAAAAAATCCTCCCGTCATTACCTCGAGAAACATCTTTAACAAATGCATTTTGATTTTTTTGTTTCAAATGATTCTGTTGCGAGTTATGGTGCACACCGCAAACCAACTTTTTTTCGAGGCGCCTCCGGGGTTTAATTTTCACTCGCTCAATTTTCAATATTTTGCAATGCAAATTTAGGAGAATGTTGTTCAAATGTTACTTTATTACATGTAAATTTTTCAATAAACGAACACTATTCGTTACGCCAAAAAAAAATCTTAAAAACATGCCTTTTTTTCGCCGAATTAACTTTACCCCGCCGTTAACGACAGTTCTCGATCGATCGCTGCACTCCAAGTTTGTCTCGCGTTCGGGCACTGAAAGCAACAATTGAAACAATATTACAAGCTTTTATTTAATTTGACTTTCTATGAAACTTGAAAATTGATATTTCATCCACTCACCCACTCACTGCCAATTTTCACGCCTGGAAAATAAACATTTTCTTTATTTTCGCGACATGAGACAAAACGTGCAATATACAAAAAAAAATCCATATATTGCATTTTTTGTCTCATCGACAGGACACTTGCTCCATATCTCGCGTTTGTGATAATTTTTATTTCACTCGGTACGATAATGGTACGATAAAACGAAAACATTCTTTTTATGAATCTAAGTACTATTTTTCTTACCTACGATTGATTATTTTCGCCGCAGATCACTAAATATATTTTATACCAAGACAATTATTTTTTTTGCATCTGACACAATTCGAAAAATTGGTTAGCCCGAACACGCTTTATGCCAATACGGACGACAAGCGGGAATCATCGATGACACATGACGTCGGTTGTGTTCTTGTCGCTTAGTTCACACTTCGGTGCGGCCATGCACTAGCGACGCAAGCCGTGAAAGCACTAACTACTAAAATCCACAGTTTCACGGAAGCTTTTGGATCGGGCTCGCCACAGGCGTTCGTACTCCTTACCTCTAGACTTCCTGACGCAACATTTCGCTGGGTTTTCCGTCGGGAGACGTTTTTCGCTTTTGTTTTCGTCAGATTTCGAGGCAACGTTCGTTGAATGATAAGCGAACGACCGTAAAACGCAACTGCCGAATAGTTACCGACTGTAGGTAACGTGGGAGCGCCTCGTTACGTGTTCTACTCGTTTCACGGCTACTGTACAGACGCCATATTGGAGTTCCTTTCGCGTTACCAAAATGGCGGTGCGACTGCAGAGGCGGGGATGAAGTCTGCCGAATTTCTCTTATTCGACCGCCAGGCTCGCGTCGGGGAATTACCGAGCCATTGGTTACATTGTTCAGACACCTTGCCACGTAGAATATAAATACTCGAAAACAAATTTACGACGTTTCACGAATTGTTTTCCTTTTTGTACATTATAAACGTGTAATTAAAAGTGTTTATCCCAAGATCGTCGTTTTATTTACCACAACGCGAAATTACGACTCGAATTCGAAATCACTTTGACTTTTCGGGGAAAAAATTGCGATATTCGTAATTCGAAATTATTCGCAATACAATCGCACTTGTAAAAATCCACTTGGACTACAAAAAAAAGTTAGTTCACGAGACTTTCGATTAACTTTAAATACAAAATTGCCAATAACCTTTTTTTCGAGCTCCGAAGAAAAGTGACAAAAAATGCTGCAGCTTTTTGACGTGACAACGTCTTATAATTCGATGGAGCCGGCTGCACGCACGAAAAAACATGACTCATGCGGCGTTACCTCACTCTGAGGCGTTCCATTTAAGGCTTGAAGTGCAAGCGAGAGCGCGGAACGAGCGACAAAGAGGCACAATCGGCCTCCGCGTTCGGCAGCGTTCGACATCTGTCTCTCTCCTACTTGAGTGATGGCCTCTGCACACTGCGAGCGACGAGCGACGAGCGATGAGCGATATCCAATGGCAACGTCACTCTCATAGAGCATTTCCGTCATACTCGAGCTCTCATTGGATATCGCTCATCGCTTGTCGCCTATCGCGCGCAGTGTGCAGAGGCCATGAGCGATGCGTCCGCGTGGACAGCTGCTATACAATAATACATTTACATGTTTTCGTCAAGTATGAAGTGCAGTGAAAAGTGAATGTGGTGTCAATTGTTTATAGCAACGATAATTGCGGCGATAAAGGTAATGATTCTTTCGATATTAAATATATGTTTAGTGATATATTGTCGAATATTCGTGCTTTCATCATTAAAATAAATAGCATCGGTCCGCTAGTGCAGCGATTGTAGGTTATGCTATAATTGACAAAACTATAACAATAAGTTAACAGAACTATTTCACGATGAGTAAAAAATCAATTGCTTTACTATTCGATCGAAATAATTATCGAGCGTAGCTATGATTTCAAAAAATTAAAACATAAATGTTAAATCTTCCACATATCATAACACCGTGTCTGAAATGACAGGTTGGACGAGCCAGCCGTCAAAGGGAACAATTTTCTCCAAATCAAACACATTGAGGCGGGCGTTTTAAAAGCTAGAGTTACAAAAATTTTAATGATGTTTCCAAATTTTAAATTTTAAATTTAAGATTTATGAACAATAATTTAATCACAGTTTATTCTTATAATAAATTATTCAAAATTATATTTTTTTTACAACAAATTACAATTAAATTTGCAAAAATAATTAAGTAACTAATTGAACAACAACTTTTATTCAGTTTACTTGCTGAAAGAAATAATGTCAATACAAAATTTATTATTATAAAATAATAAAATCAAAAATTAAATTTTAACAGTCGAGTAGAAATTTAAACAATAAATTTTATTCAAGTATTTTGTAAATTTAAAATGATTTTCTGAACGAAGAATTTTATGAAAAAATAAAAGTTGTAAAACAATTGCTCAAAGCATATTCATACTTGTAAAAACTATGTACATTGTAAAAAAAATAAATAAAAATTGACATAATTGTATTTATGCGTACAAATAAATGTAACTTGATCAATTTAATTGTGATTTCCATTTACC
Organism: Ophion obscuratus; assembly: GCA_964007375.1. NCBI lineage: Eukaryota > Metazoa > Arthropoda > Insecta > Hymenoptera > Ichneumonidae > Ophion > Ophion obscuratus. The sequence continues at coordinate 71,822,134 of OZ023313.1, read as the reverse complement.
TCCTTCTCTATATCCATACAAAATATCTATCAAACAAATAAAATTAAAATTTTCTTTTGAAAAATGAAACCATTCCATCAGTATTTTCTTATGACGTTGTCACGTTCAACTATCGTCAGTAAACCGACTTTTTCGTTTCCACAAGACGGCACCACCGACGCCCTGGAACCGGAAGAGCCTCAAGGATGCCGCACAGGGGGATAAGAAAGTTTTTCCAAAACACAACAAACTAGCGATAATTAATAAATTACGCATTATATTTATATCTCATCGCACGTAAGTCATACAATCTTAGGCCTTAGTTGTTCTCTGTGTGTATGTGTGTGTGTATATTCGTGTACGTGTTCGTTCTCTCAATTCTTTCTCCTTTTCGCTTAACATTATATTTCAACGTAGCTTGATGCAAGCGGCACGAGCGAAGGAATAGACAACGTACGCGGAGGAAAAACAAAAGGAATGATACATGGAGCTTTCAATGTCGAAAGAATCGAAAACCATGGAAATAATATAATCATCATATTGAACTATAATAGTCGTAACGTTAAGTCTACTATAAATATATAGATATAGTAGTTGTCTCTAGTTTGATATTCGCGCTCTCCGTTCGCACGCAGCCGAACGAAGCGGGATTACTTTCCCATCGTACAACGATTAATTTGTACTTAAAAAGAATACATGAGGTATTCCAACTGTTTTCGAACGGCCTAAAAGCCTGACCTTGTTTAATCTTTTTCAAAGCTCGTGGCCCTTTCGTATCTTATATTTTGGCTACGTGGCATTTTTTTTCAGAGTTTTATCGGCTCGCTAACTCGGAGATAAGATTTTACACGTGACAAAATTTCAAACGATCGTATCGTAGTGATCTTCTCATCGTACGAAAAAATGTCCTCTACAAAAAAGATGCGTTTTTCTACGAACTGTTTAGAAAAAAAAAATGAAAATTTTCCACATGCTGCAACACCAAAAAAAAACCGAAAAATCTTTCATTTTTTAATTTTTTAACCCCAATAACTAGGTTGATCCTGCTGAAATTTACACCGAATGTTCTTCAACCAGTATAAAACAACATGTGTAAGTTTCATTCTGGGCTGGCCTTGCGTTCAGTTAATATCGTCTTAAATTTAATGGAAGTTTTAGTTGAATAACTCAGCGATTTACAATTTTTAAGTAAAAATGATAATAACTAAACTTGTAGGAAATCGAGCGCTTTACAACTTTGGTCATTACAGTTTTTTCTCTACCATCGATACTTTTCGAATTAAACCCGAAAATAGCGGCTATTGCGTTATCTCGTTTATTTTTCACTTTAGGGCGTAAACGAAGATGAACAAACTTGTAGAGAATACAATTTTGGACAATTTTTGTTCCCACCTTTTTTCCTAGAGGTTTTTTTTTTTAATAAAGGGAGAGGATTTTATGAAAATATCTAGGAGGTCCTAGATATTTTAGGTCGTACGCCAACGGTAAAAGAAAAGAGCGAATGGTTCGCGAAATATTTCCACGTTTCTCGTTTTTTTTTATCGTTGCCGTACGACGTTAAATATTGACTCTAGGAAAAAAAGGCAGAGACCGAAATTGTCGAGAATTTCATTCTCTACAAGTTTGTTTATGTTCGTTGATGACCTAAAGTCAAAAATAAACGACATAATGCAAAAGTCGCTTTTTTCAGGTTTAATTCGAAAAATGTCGATTATACAGAAAAAACTGTAATGACCAAAGTTGCAAAGCACTCAATTTTCTACAAATTTTGTCATTACCATTTTTACTTAAAAATTGTAAATCGCCGAGTTATTCAACTAAAACAATTTCCCATTAAATTTAACACGAGGATATTAACTGAACGCAAGCCCAGCCCAGAATGAAACTTACACATGTTGTTTTACATTAATAAAAGAAAATTCACTGTAAATTTCAGCAGGATCAACCCAGTCATTGGGGTAAAAAAATTAAAAAATTAAAGAATTTTCTTTTCTTTTAGTGTTGTAGTGCTTGGAAAATTTTGAATTTTTTTTTCAAAATAGTTCATAGAGAAACGCATCTTTTTTGTAGGGGACATTTTTTCGTACGGAGAGAAAATCACTAGGATACGATCATTTGAAATTTTATCACGTGCTCAAAATACATGATACAAAAAAATCCCTAACTTTGAAAAAGATTGAAGAAGGTTAGGCTTCAGGCCGTTCGAAAACACTTGGAACACCTTATATATATATATATATATATATATATATATATATATATATATATATATATATATATATATAGGAAATGTCGACAAAAAATCAACTTTTAACTTTTCGAACAATACTATTGGGTATAAAAAAATCCTTGCCAAATTTCACTTCTCTAAGTGAAGTCCAACAGTGATTTTTTTCCCCCCATTTAATTCACTCTTCAGGTTCAAATTAGCCTAAATAAATAATTAATGAATATTTATCGAGTCCAGTCGATGACTTTTCAAACTGACCCTTTAAGGCTTCGTAAAAGGTTTTTTTTTTTTACTTAATCTCGATATTATCTTTAATTCGCGAATGGCGGCTATTGGAAAAATGCCGTCTTTATTTTCGCCAGACGATGCATTTTCCAATAAACAGTACTAAAAATGATATCGAATAGTGTAAATAAAAGCTTTTTTTTAAAGGTGTCGAGGTAAGAGAAAATTCAACCGTATTTGACAAATATTCGTGAATTGTTGAGTTATTCGGGCTCGAACGCAAAGTTTCCCCGTAAATGGGAGGGAAAAAAATTATGGAAATTTTTAGGCTTCCGTTGGAGAGCTCAAATTTGGGGTGAATTTTATTTGTACCTGGTGGAAATATTGCTTGAAGAAGTGAGGATTGACTTTTTATTCGACTCTGATGTACAGGGCGCCCGATTTGACTTGGGACACGGATATTCAAACGAAGAACAAAATGGCGAGATTACTTTTTTTTTTATTTAGTTGACGTTTGCCAGGTTACAGAGTCAACTTAATAAAAAAATAGATTCCCATATTTGTTTAGCGGCATGTTAGACTACTAAAAAAAAATTACTTTTGTCCGTAACATTTTTTTCATTTAGCCATTATTTTCGGATATTTTATAAACGCGCTTTTTTAAACAAACACGTAGCTATTTTGTACGTAACGTTGGAGGCTACTTTTGTTACGATCTATAAGGAACACGATGGGCACTAGTGTTGTTCGAAACGCTTGTCTCAATATCCGCAGAGAGACTTTCGTTTTGATTTATCAATTATTTATTCGCCGTATTAATATAATGCAAGTGGACGGCCATCGTTTTCAACATCTTGTGTGTCAAAAAAAAAATAATGGCCGAATAACACAAATGTTTCGGACAAAAGTTTTTTTTTTACGTAGAATAAGATGCCGCTTTAAACAATGAAGGTTGCAATTTTTCCAGCTCAACCTTGAAATCACTTCGAAAACGTTCGTGGCATAGAAAGTTATCTTGCGATTTTACTCTTAATTCGCATCTACTCTTCTTCGTTCTTGAGTCATTTCGATGTCCCAAGATCAATGGGACTTCCCGTATACATATATACACACATATATGTATATATTGCTTTGGACATAGGAGCGTGAGGCCGTAGTCGTGAAGGCCGGATCGCGTAAGTTCGAATTAATAATTATCTACAAAATGGTCCTTATACTTATTCCCTACTAAAAGATCACACTCTTTCTTCGACCCTCGTCTTCTCTCCGTTGCGCTCTCAACAAGCCTGGAAAGATTTTTTTTCGTTCCTATAGTATAATTACATCCAAGTACTAATAGGTTTTCTCTATCAATCTTGCGTCGTTTCCCTAACATTTATATTCAAATATTATATCCTACGTAGGCCCGTTTGTTCGCTTAATTTATCTAAGTAACTTTGCTGCCTTGGCTCGCCCGTGTACCACGCAATTATTATTATTTTTTTTTTTCATTTTCTTCAGGCAAGACCACGCGGCGTTTCTGCTCTCCTTTTTTTCTCTCGTCACAATACAAACAAAAATAATAATTCAGGAAAAAAAACATAGATAGACGGAAACTATTGGAATGTTTATGACGCGGTTACGCTAAGGAGGTATTAAATCGCATGGTCGTGTTGTTAAAAACGTCCACGTTGACTCGGAATGGCCCCTATCTGAAAGCAGGAGAGAAAACGGATTTGTTGCATGTGGATACATTTTTATTCATTCGCAATCATTGATTAAATTAATTGATTTATTGGATTTGATTGAGTCGATTGAGTGAGTTGGATTGCATTGGACTGATTGGGTTGGATTGATCGGTTTGGATTGGATTGATCGGTTTGGATTGGATTGATCGGATTGATTGGATTGGATTCGGTTGATTGGATAAGATTGATCGGATTGGATTAAGCGGATTGATGGGATTGGATGGGGTGAGTGAATTGGTTGGATTGGATTAAGCGGATTGATTGAATTGGATGGGATTGAGTAGATTGGTTGGATTGGATTGCATTGCAGGGATTGGATTGGATTGGATTGCATTGGATTGCATTGGACTGACCGGATTGGATTGCATTGGAGTGATTGGATTGGATTGATTTAATTGGATTGATCGGTTCGGATTGGATTGGATTGATTGGATTCGATTCGGTTGATCGGATAAGATTCATTGGATTGAATTGGACTTATTGGATTGGACTGATTCGATTGGATTGAATGGATTGGGTTGGATTGGATTGATGGATTGCATCGATTGGATTTGATTGATTGATTGAGTAATAATAAATTGAATTGTGTAATTTCGGAATCATTGATTGATTTAATTGAATTGGATTGATTGATTCATATATTGATTGGATTGGATTGGATTGGTTGGGTCATGTTGATTGATTGGATTCATTGATTGAGTGAATTGGTTGGATTGGATTGATTTAATTGGATTTGATTGGTTGGATTGATTGGATTGATTGGATTCGATTCGGTTGATCGGATAAAATGCATTGGATTGGATTGGACTGATTGGATTGGATTGGTTGGATTGGATTGAATGAATTGGGTTGGATTGGATTGATGGATTGCATCGATTGGATTTGATTGATTGATTGAGTAATAATAAATTGAATTGTGTAATTTCGGAATCATCGATTGATTGAATTGAATTGGATTGATTGATTCATATATTGATTGGATTGGATTGGATTGGTTGGGTCATGTTGATTGATTGGATTCATTGATTGAGTGAATTGGTTGGATTGTTGCATTGGATTGCATGGGAGCGATTGGATTGGATTGCATTGGAGTGAATGGATTGGATTGCATTGGAGTGATTGGATTGGATCGCATTGGAGCGATCGGATTGGATTGCATTGGATTGGATTGATCGGTTCGGATTGGATTGGATTGATTGGATTCGATTCGGTTGATCGGATAAGATTCATTGGATTGAATTGGACTGATTGGATTGGATTGATTGGATTTATTGGATTAGACTGAATGGATTGGGTTGGATTGGATTGATGGACTGCATCGATTGGATTTGATTGATTGATTGAGTAATAATAAATTGAATTGTGTAATTTCGGAATCATTGATTGATTGAATTGAATTGGATTGATTGATTCATATATTGATTGGATTGGATTGGTTGGGTCATGTTGATTGATTGGATTCATTGATTGAGTGAATTGGTTGGATTGGATTGAATGGATTGGATTGGTTGCATTGGACTGCATGGGAGCGATTTGATTGGATTGCATTGGAGTGAATGAATTGGATTGCATTGGAGTGATTGGATTGGATCGCATTAGAGTGATTGGATTGGATTGGATTGGTTGGATTGATTGGATTCGATTCGGTTGATCGGATAAGATTCATTGGATTGGATTGGATTGATTGGATCGGATTGAATGGTTTGGGTTGGATTGGATTGATGGATTGCATTGATTGGATTTCATTGATTGATTGAGTAATAATAAATTGAATTGTGTAATTCCGGAATCATTGATTGATTGAATTGAATTTGAATGATTCATTCATTCATATATTGATTGGATTGGATTGGATTGGTTGAGTCATGTTGATTGATTGGATTCATTGATTGAGTGAATTGGTTGGATTGGATTGATTGGATTGGATTGGTTGCATTGGATTGCATGGGACCGATTTGATTGGATTGCATTGGATTGCATTGGAGTGAATGGATTGGATTGCATTGGAGTGATTGGATTGGATTAATTCATTGAGTAATGATAAATGGAATTGTGTAATTTCGGAATCATTGATTGATTGAATTGAATTGGATTGATTGATTCATATATTGATTGGATTGGATTGGTTGGGCCATGTTGATTGATTGGATTCATTGATTGAGTGAATTGGTTGGATTGGATTGAATGGATTGGATTGGTTGCATTGGACTGCATGGGAGCGATTTGATTGGATTGCATTGGAGTGAATGAATTGGATTGCATTGGAGTGATTGGATTGGATCGCATTAGAGTGATTGGATTGGATTGGATTGGTTGGATTGATTGGATTCGATTCGGTTGATCGGATAAGATTCATTGGATTGGATTGGATTGATTGGATCGGATTGAATGGATTGGGTTGGATTGGATTGATGGATTGCATTGATTGGATTTCATTGATTGATTGAGTAATAATAAATTGAATTGTGTAATTGCGGAATCATTGATTGATTGAATTGAATTGGAATGATTCATTCATTCATATATTGATTGGATTGGATTGGATTGGTTGAGTCATGTTGATTGATTGGATTCATTGATTGAGTGAATTGGTTGGATTGGATTGATTGGATTGGATTGGTTGCATTGGATTGCATGGGACCGATTTGATTGGATTGCATTGGATTGCATTGGAGTGAATGGATTGGATTGCATTCGAGTGATTGGATTGGATTAATTCATTGAGTAATGATAAATTGAATTGTGTAATTACGGAATCGTTGATTGATTGAATTGAATTGATTGATTGATATATTGGCGGGATTCAATTGCATTGGTTGGGTCATGTTGATTGATTGGATTGATCGAGTAATTGGTTAGTTTTGAGAGAAAGAAAAAGAGAGATATTTGTCTACTCACCGATTGTTGATTTGCTCGTTTGTTACAATTTCGTTTGTTTCGTAGGCTTACAAGTGTACAAGACAATTTCGACAATGTTAGAAAATTCCGCCACTCGTCGGGGCTTCAATTGAACTACCGCCGTCTCGAGTGTGCGGACACCACACTTGTCCGCACATTCGACGTTTGTGGCGCCGGAGCGAAAATCCTCGAGGATCAACGGCAAAGGACGAAGCCTGCGTCCTTGACGAATCGCGTCTGACATCCTCTCAAAGGATTCCCGTAAGGTTTCATCGATTTTCCTCGTTTCTGCGGACAACGGAGCGATCAATAAGAGCAAAACTTTGGAGAGCGAAGGGCACGTTCGATCGTATCTTAAAATCTATTCGTTCGATTCGATTGAAATTCGAACAGAGCACAGTTTGTCACATTTTCCATCCTATGCCTCGATGATTCTTTCATAAATTTATCCATTTGTTGTTAACAAATGATGAAAGTGGCTTTCTTGGTCGAAAAGCAAACTATTCTTTTACTTCTTGCGATTTTCGTATTTTTGAAATTCCAAAATTTCACACAAGTATTCGTTCATACGAGAGTTTTATGGTTACACTAAAAGTACATTTTTTTATTTTTCATTCGATCGCGCCAACTGGTCGTGAAATGTCGAACTTTTTCATATTTTCGCGGACGCTCTTTTTATCTACGGAGTTGGAGCCTGCGCTCCAACCTTCATTACCACGAGGGCGAATGGGAAAGACCGAAAACGCAATATAAAAAATACCTTCTTTCTTCCTTGGCGACGATTCCAGTCGGTAGTGGTCTCTGACTGGGCTCCAACCTTCGGCGTCTCTCCTCGATCGCCTCGGTGTCGAGGCTCAAGGTCGCCTGCATCGGCGTCTGCGTCACCGAGGCGTTCAGCACGTGCCTCGTCTTGATGAGGGGTGGATTGCGGGATTGGGGTATCGCGAATGCACGCCTGAGAGCCCCTCTCGGCGGCGACGGGGGCGGATAAGAGATGCCTGCGAAAATTAACGCCTTTTGAAACCTTGCCTTCTTATACACTGAGAAAAAAAAACCAATTGAATCAAAAAACATATATTGGTTGATCCAAATAAATGTGCTGCTGCGGAGTGCCACCGATATATGAGATGTTTACAATACTATAAAATGTTGGAAAATGCGATTGATTAAAATAACATATTGTTTTATTTGAAAAAGCTCTTCTGTTCTCTGAATATCTACATCATCCTTCAAATAAAATTATATTCTATTGAAATCATTCTATACACAATCCGTAGATGTATGGATGAAATAATTAAGCGGTTGCTACGACATTTTTTATTTCGTACAAAAATATCAGGTTGATAAAAAAGTTTTGTCGCAAAAATTTTAAAAATGCCTTTTTACGTATTGACGCAATATGACATCGAGCTATGTCGAGAATATTCTAGAATGTTTTCTACTCTTCCGCGTGACAGGGTATAAGAGGGCGAGGGCGCGTTCTAGTGGACAGAAATGGCTTCGATCTCGCAGGAGCAACTTCGAGCGATGATTTTTTACGAGTGGCGGCGCGGCACGAACGCAAGCACAACTGCTAAAAATATACAGGATGCATTCAGCGAGAACGTAGTTTCTCATCGAACAGTCCAGCGTTGGTTCAATAGTTTTAAATCTGGAGACACAAGCCTTGAAGATAAGGAACGTTCCGGACGACCGTCGACCATCTATGATGAAGCATTACTCCGCTGCATCAAAGAAAAACCGGAAGCAAATACGCACGAGCTAGCAAGAGAACTTGGCTGCACCCAACCGTCAATAGTCAATCACTTACACAACTTGGGATACAGGAAGGTTCTAGCTCAATGGATACCACCACCGTCTCACCGACGACAATAAGAACTGTCGCGTGACCATCTGCCAGTCTCTCCTGCTTCGCCACCATCGCAAGGAGTTTTTAGAAGATCTTTCGACGGGAGATGAAAGCTGGGTCTTGTATGATAACAGAACGCGTTTAGCCTACTGGCTTCCTATCGGAGAAAAACCGCCACACCAACCAAAATCTGATCGTCACTGACAAAAGGTTTTGTTGTGCTGTTTCTGGGACGCAAAGGGAATGCTGTTTCACAATTTTCTCCCTGTAGGTAAGACGATCTCCTCTACACGATACATCGAGAATCTCCAGGAATTGGCAAAAGCTATAAGAAAAAAACGGCCAAGACGCGCGACTGTGCACCTTCTCCACGACAACGCGAGACCCCATGTCGCAAAGGAAATCCACAAAACAATCACTGAGCTTCACTGGAATACCGTTCCTCATCCACCATACTCTCCCGACATCGCGCCATCTGACTACCATTTGTTCAGACATTCGAAGGCATATTTGAGAAACAAAACATTCAAAAACGTCGACGATCTCAGAAGGGATATTTCAAATTTCTTTGAGTTCCAGCCGCCGCAGTTTTGGGCAAGGGGAATAAATGAGTTGCCAACTAGATGGTCGAGTGTCATAGAAACCGATGGCGAATATATTGTTGATTAGAAATGTTTCGTATAAGATATATAAATAAATAAATTGTATTGAAATTATTGCGACAAAACTTTCTTATCAACCTGATATAATCAATAGAATCAATTATTTCTTTACTGCATCAAAACGAATGTGCCATGGGACGTAAGTTTTTCAATTTTTTTTAAACCTTAAATGAAAAGTGAGCATTAGAATGATCATCCACGATAATAGTGGAGAGAATATCAGATATTCAACTGATAAGAACAGATAATACACTTTGATCTTAGCCACAGGCCAAGAAGCGATACTCTTTAGAGTTTCTTCGGCGTTTGAGTAGATTTTCGGTTCGCGCTACGCTTACGAGAAACGAGCGCGCGTGCGGCTTCTAGCGGTTACTCCGAGAACTACGGGTTTCCTCACACCTATAACTTCGGTGGCGCTCGGCCATGATTTGGTTGAATTTTTTCAACCAAATGCGCGAGAAACAAATTTTATTTTCGCATAATGTTTTAACCAATTCAGACATTTGCTCAATATTTTCCAATCCAAATGAAATATTAATATTTTAACGAATAATGTACTTGGAAATCAATATCGGATATGGTGGAAAAAATAAAATTACATATTTACTCAATAGAAATTTTATCTGAATCCAACGAGCGAGATTCAATTTTTCTTGTGGACTCGAATCAACAATATTCATGTTATGAATTGAAACGCTTTTTTTATTCGTTGCAGAAAATGCATTCAAAACTATATAATTTGTTTGCGATCATTTTTTAGATAGTTTCAATTATATATTGTTCTCAGCTAACAATATATCTTTTGAATGATTTTTTTTAAATTTTATTATGTTAAAGTCAATAGCATTTTGTTTGGACTAATAAATCCGATTATTTCGACCAACGATTTTACAATTGAATCAACGAAATTTCATTCAATAACACCAATGATATTGAATCAATGATTTTTGTTCTCAGTGTAAGGCATTTTTTTTAAATAAGTAAGAAAACGACCACGTAAAGCCTAGATGTGGATGCGTGGGCTGATTTTCTCTCTTTATTTCTAACACACTATAAATGATAGTTTGCCGAGATGCCCCGACGAATTTTTGCCCACCAATAATGCCTCGTGGGAAGTAGCCTCTGAATGAATTCGGTGAAAATCCCCGACAGGTTTTGGTTTTCGAGAGGGTGTCAATTTTTCTTTATTTTTCGTCTTTTCAAGCCCACCATGATTAGCCTCCGAAATTCTTTGAGTCACATCCGGCTCTAAACGCCTCAAAATTTGTTAAAAACTGCTGTTTCGAGCAAAATGGCAGTTTCAGGCTTTAATTTTTCTAGATTTTAAGGTGTCTTCTCACTTTAGATGCTATAAAGGCTATATTCATGAATTTTTTTGATAGGCTTATATTACAGATATTGATATAAAAGTCGTTATACTTAAGGCGGAATATGCATTTAGACAGGAAAAAAATAAGCAATATTGAGGGGTTTTTTAAACTAAGAAATAATTATCCTACAATTATTAATTTTTAGGAATACTTTAATGGTACATTTAAGTTTACAAAACAATTTTTTTAAATTAATTCATCGTCAAAATGACGGAGCTGTGGCAGAGTGTTACAGCAAGGTCGCCGCGGGAGTTGCGACTCGGCGTGGAGTTTAGCCCTAACTAAAAAGTATTTTAAGTATTTTAAGTATTTTAAGTATCAATCAATAGAGTTTTATTTGCATAACTTTTAAAAAGTTATGCAAATAAAACTTATACAATATCAGACAATATATCTATATATATATAAAGGTCTCTCATTCCAAATTCCTTTTACTCCACACTTCCTCAATCTCCCCGAAATATGCACAAATCCCTTTCTGTATTTTACCTCCCAACATATTTATTACTTCCCCAATAATCGCCACTTCATCAATTCCTTCCAGCCATTCCTCCACGCCTTTTCTCGCATTTTCCGTCACCATCTCTCTGCTTTTTTTACACAACAATAAATGCTCCAGGGTCTCATCCTGCTCATCACAAATTCTGCACATCCAGTCACTCTGTCCTCTCTTTCCCGCTCTTCCAACATTTCCACATCTTATTCTAGCCCACATTTCTTTGTCTTTGCCCTTCACATTAACCTCAGACCAATATTTCCAGGGCATAATATCATCCTCCACAATAAACTCATACCTATAATTGTACGTCGAACCCTTAATTTTTTTCCCCCTCTTTCTTCGACATCTCGTATTTTTAACTTTCTAATCCCGCCTTTATTCTTGCCTCAATTTCTCTCACCTCTCTCCGTTCCCAAATCATCCCGATTATATCCTGCACCCCCATTTCCGTTAATACTTGCTTTAAGCACGTTCCCCACTTCGACGGCGCATGATTCACAATGGCCCTTACTTCCTCCATCAGATAAATTTTTGGCCATCTCTTTTCAGTCATTCCTAATACGAGGGTGGGGTGAAAAGTTTCCGGCCTGACCAAGAAAAACGATGTTTTAAATTTTTTTTGCTTTATGTTTCAACATAATCTCCATCAACACTGATACATTTCTCATAATGGTGGTCTAATTTAGTTATACCAGTTTTAAACGTAGATTCGTCAAGTTCCTCAAAATACTGATTTACAGCTTCGATAACTTCTTCGTTGCTCTTAAATCTTTTTCCGCCAAGCCATTTTTGAGGTTAGGAAACAGGTAATAGTCGCTGGGGGCTAAGTCTGGAGAGTAGGAAGGATGCGGCATCAATTCAAACTTCAATTCGTGGATTTTGGACATGGCAACAATCGACGAATACGCTGGTGCGTTGTCGTGATGAAACAAAACTTTCTTCTTCGCCAAATGAGGTCGTTTAATTTGCACCTCGTGCTTCAAACGTTGCAATAACTCTGCGTAGTATTGACCAGTGATAGTCTTACCCTTTTCAAGGTAATCAATGTATATAATTCCTCTCGCATCCCAAAAAACAGTAGCCATAACCTTGTTTGCCGATAAAATTGTTTTTGCCTTCTTTGGAGTTGGTTCCCCTTTTCCAACCCACTGTTCTGACTGTTCGTTATTTTCAGGAGTCTAGTGGTGGACCCATGTCTCATCAACAGTTATGAATCGACGCAAAAATTCGTTTGGTTTACGCCTATACAGCGCCAAATTGTCGGTAGAAATGGTTTTTCGAAGCAGTTTTTGGTCGAGCGTTAGCAAACGCGGCACCCACCTTGCACACAGCTTTTCCATGTTCAAATGGTTGTGCAAAATATTTCGCACACGTTCAGCTGACATCCTACAGGTCTCAGCTATCTCATGCACTTTCAACCTGCGGTCTTCCAACACTATTTTATGGATTTTTTCAATCATCTCTGAAGTTGTGACTTCAACGGGCCGTCCTGAGCGAGGCTCGTCAGAGGTGCTCACACGACCCATTTTAAATTCAGAAACCCACTGCTTAATGTTTGAATATGATGGGGAGGAGTCTCCTAGTGCTGAATCCATCTCTTGTTTTATTTGTTTTCGTGTAAAACCTTTCAAATGGAAGTATTTGATGACAGTACGTTTTTCCAATTTTTCCATTTTTACGAAAACAACGGAAGCGTCTCGCGCAATGTGCTCTCAAACGCAAACTAACGTAGCGATTGGGCGAAAACTGTACATACAAGCTCGGTAGGAATGGTACTGTAGGACGCCGCTCCAAAACTAGACCTAGTGGCACCATCTCTTGGTCAGGCCGGAAACTTTTCACCCCACCCTCGTACTTCTACAATATATCGTAAAGCCCTTTCTCTTTTCAGATATTTCATCGTCGGCACAACCAGCTCTCTTCTCCATACAAACATTGGTGTGGTCCTTTTTACACCTAACGCCATCTTGCAAAATCTACTTTGGATCCTTTCGAAAATATCTATTTCGCCCACACCCCGTATTTCAATTCCGTACATAGCGCTCGCTCTTACCATCGAATTCAATAAATAAAGCCTCTCCTCCATTATGTCTCTCCTCGCCCTCCTCCACATGCCCCACACCAAATTCATTGCTTTTTGCGCTTTTCCCGCAATCTTTTTTCCATGAACCCAAGTATTTTAAGTATTTAAAATATATATATTTTTTTCCATGTACAAAATGGCCAACTACTCGAAACTTCTCGAAACAGCTTTTTTCCAATTGGCCTCACAAATAACTTCAACAATTTTCACTCGATTTACTTTAAATTTAAAAGTTATATTCCTAATTGCATTTCGCAGACAAGTACGTACGGATTTTCTGATTAATCGAAAACTTTTCATTTCATGAACAGTTATAGAGAAAATTTTCACCAAAAATTCATTTCTTAAGTTCAAACACCTGCAACTTTTGAATAAAACAATGTTTTTTAAATTCCGTACGTACTTCTCCAGATATTCCACTACAGATTGACGAGAATTTTTGTTTTTGTTCAAGGTAAAAAATCGTGGATGCTAAACGTCACGCCGCGGAGCGAAAAATTCTAACAGCTTGATATTCATACTAAATAGATGTGTAATTAATGTTGTGAGTGAATCACTTTTTTTCATGCGAAAAAAATTGTTCAATTCGCACATGATTTTATACCCGTTACTGGGGCCTAAGGCCTTAAGAAATGCACTTTCGAAATAAATTTAAAAAAATGTTATGTATTTATGTAACCCAAACAAACTTTAAGGCGGTCCTCTAATTTCTCGGGTCGAAAAAATCGATTTTTTTTTCTTCATAAATCACATCTACAACATGTGTAGGAAATGTGTGCTAAAGGATTTTTCGATATTCGAAGTGGTTCACAAGTAACGGCGCTGGAACGGGCGCAGAGCTGAGTTTCTCGGAGAGGCTGAGCAATTCAAACACAATAAACCGCCTCTTTCCGAAGCAGTTCAAAAAGTTATAAAGCCAATTTATGAGGATTTATCCAAAGAAGAATCGTTAAGCAGATGCCTGGTAGCGGAAACTCAAAATAATAACGAGTCGCTCAATTCGTTAATCTGGACTTTTGCTCCGAAGTACCTTCATTCTGGGCCAAAAGTGGTTGAAATCGCCACGTTTCTCGCTGTCATAATCTTCAACGAAGGATTCAAATCTATCCTGAAGACCTTGGAAACCATGGGAGTGAAAATCGGCCCACAAGCTAAAGGATATGTTCAACAGCGTGATAGCTCTCGGTTCGACCGTTCAGAAAGGCGCACGAGTGATGTTGTAAAACAGGCCCGAATCGCGAAAAAGAAAGACGGAGCAGCTCTGCGTGACTTCCAAGAAGAAGAGGAAGGCCTGTTGTACGGTCCAGGCATAGCAGATTGACGGTGAGATGAAATTTTTTGTACAAATCACATGCGCGAACTTTCAAACGCGTTTTTCTCGAAACACCATTTTTCGAAACGGTGACCACGATATTTCAGAAACTACTGCAACGATCTTGTTCAAATTTATACAGCATCTTTAATATGTTACAAGCCAGCGATTGAACTAGGATTATCATGATTGCTTCGATAGTTTTTTTTTTGTACGAGCGAAAAACTTAAGAAAAAATGAGTAAAAAATAGAATGTATTTTTCAAAAGTGAATTAAAAAAGTCAATTTTTGTCATTTAGATTTCACTCTAGTTCAATCGCTAGTCTTAAATATTAGGTGTACAAATAAGTTTTAGGATACTTCGATTTTGTATCATAACAGCTATTTTAAATTAATTCAAAGGTCCCGCTCACTTATCATAGATGGCGCTTGATATGTAGTATCGAAACGTAAAGGAGTCATAAACATAACCTATAAATTCTGTAAATTAAACATGCAGACCGATAAGCTATTTATTAGACACTGCATTCGCTATGAATTCCATCAAGGAAAAAGTGTTAGGAAAGCGTGTGAATCGATATGTTCTGTTCTTGGAGACAACATTGTATCTAAAAGTACATGTGAGTATTGGTATAAGCGATTCAAAGAAGGTGATTTCGACGTTAGTGACCGTGAACGCACGGGGCCTCCTGTAAAGGTGGACGATCAGGAACTGCAAGCGTTGCTGGATGAAAACTCTTGTCAGACGGAGAA
The DNA here is from genome assembly GCA_964007375.1 of Ophion obscuratus. NCBI lineage: Eukaryota > Metazoa > Arthropoda > Insecta > Hymenoptera > Ichneumonidae > Ophion > Ophion obscuratus. The sequence continues at coordinate 71,806,547 of OZ023313.1, read as the reverse complement.
ACAACTTTCGGAACAGCTTGGAGTAACTCAACAAACTGTTTCTTATCGTTTAAAAGCAATGGGTAAGATTCGAAAAGGAACAAAGTGGTTATCACACTTTCTGACTCAAGAAAATAAAAACAGCCGTCTTAACATTTGTGTGAGTCTTTACAACAAGCAACATAGAAAGTCTTGTGGAAAATTGTGACCGGCGATGAAAAGTGGATTTATTTTGATAATCCGAAACGCAAATATCATTGGGTTGACCCCGGCGAGCCGACAACATCCACGCCAAAGTGCAATGTTCATTGTAACAAAGTCATGCTGTACATATGGTGGGATATGAAAAGCGTACTGTATTATGAACTTCTCAAACCTGGTCAAACAGTTACTACCGATCGCTATTGTCATCAATTGATGCAAGTGAATCAAGAAATTGAGAAGAAACGTCCATTTTCTGGTAAAGGAAAACGTCCAGTAAAACTGCTCCATGACAACGCGCGGCCTCATGTGGGTAAACCGGTCAAGGATACGTTACTAGCGCTTGGATGGGAAGCTGTACCACACCCGGCGTATTCACCAGACTTAGCCCCATCCGATTATCATTTATTCCGGAAAATGCAGAACGATTTGTCTGACGTGCGATTCAAAACATTTGAAGAAGTGGAAAAATGGGTCGCTATATTTCTCACCTCGCAAGACGAAAGTTTCTTTGCGAAAGGCATCCGCGAGTTACCTGAGAGATGGCTGAAGGTCATTCAGTGCGATGGAGATTACTTCGATGAATAATTGTGTTTTACTTCTTTTTTAATAAATCTTGAATTTTTTGAAAACTGTCCTAAAACTTATTTGTACACCTAATATGAAGATTAAAATGCCGTTTGGTTTTTTTTATTTTATTTCAGATAAGCAGAACAGCCGCAATCTTGGTCACCGTCAAGCACCTCTTTTACTTCATGTCTTCCTGTCGGCCACTATAACTTTTATTCTATTATATATTTTGACTTCAACAAATTTGTAAAGCTTATTTAAATGTTAATAAAGATTATGCAAAAACAATGAAATTGATTATTTCGATGCTTTGCCCGTAGAAAAATTATTGAAAAAGCCGTAAACAAAAAAACAGCCGAGAAACTAGAGGACCGCCTTAAACGCGTTTTTCTCGAAACAACGTTTTTCCACGACTTATTGATAAAACTTTCGAAACTACTGAACCGATCCTTGTGAAATTCTAACCACGTATTCTTTACAACTATAGCTATGGCTATAAGGATTTTTTCACATTTTGATATTTACTATTTTGCTTGTCAACGGTGAAGAAGACACTTTTTTTTGTTATTTCGAAAAATGTCAGCCATTTTGTCATTTTTGCAGATATAAAAAATCGTCTGATATGCGCTATAGTCATTGACATACTGAGTTTAAAACCGTTTGATTTTTTTTCTTCCGGATCATCCATCTCCGAGATTTCATCAACAGCGCAGACCTACAATTTTTTGGCCATTTTTTTAACTACCATTTTCGTCTATAAATAGTGACTTAGATAAATAACTTTTAAAAAAAGTATTTCGAAAGTGTATCTATTACGTGTAACAATTCTTATATCAATATCTACAATATAAACATTGAAAAATGCAAAAAAAAATAATGAAAATAGCCTTTTTTAGCGTCTAAAGTGAGAAGACCCCTTAAGAAAATGGCTTAGATTTTTTTTGGAAGGGTCTCACTTGCACAATGTTTATCCCTACAACGCTGCAAGTCCGTTGTTCAACTGTACAATGACTTATCTCTCATCTGTGCAAACTTGGCAATCCACCACCTGTACAAGAGTCTCAAGTTTGCAATATTGAACCTCTACAACGAGTTAGCCTTATGATCATCCCTACAACGTATTTATTCAGATTTGTATCAACTACACAATGAGGCATCTGCAATATGCTTCAATTCTACAATGTATCAACTCTACAAGAACTTTGAGTACTCAACGTTCGACTGGGCAATATTGTCAACTCTACAACAGCTGGTATATCAGGTGTATCAATTGAAGAAGAGATATATATTAGCCTATTAACGCCCAAGCGACTATGTTTGAACACTTGAGAGAAAAAGGATGTTTTTTGCAGTCTACAGCAGAAATAATGTCCCCCACTCCAAGTAAAATCGCTTGTTCTTCCGATTTATGGTATCAACTTTGACTTTTGACCCTTTCTAAGGGACGAAAAAGGGGTTTTAACTTGAAAAGCGGGGTAAAATCAAAACATTCGTGGTTTTCAGCGATAGGTAGGTAGTAAAAGCATGCTTTTACGTCCTACCTATCGCTGAAAAACCACGAACTATGTTTGAACGCTTGCGACTTAAAACGCCCAAGCGACTATGTTTGAACACTTGAGAGAAAAAGGATGTTTTTTATAGTCTACAGCAGAAATAATGTCCCCCACTCCAAGTAAAATCGCCTGTTCTTCCGATTTATGGTATCAACTTTGACATTTGATCCTTCCTAAGGGACGAAAAAGGGGTTTTAACTTGAAAAGCGGGTTTTAACTTGAAAAAGGGGTTTAACTTGAAAACATTGATTTTACCCCGCTTTTCAAGTTAAAACCCCTTTTTCGTCACTTAGAAAGGATCAAATGTCAAAGTTGATACCATAAATCGGAAGAACAGACAATTTTACTTGGAGTGGGGGACATTACGAGGGTGGGGTGAAAAGTTTCCGGCCTGACCAAGAGATGGTGCTACTAGGTCTAGTTTTGGAGCGGCGTCCTACAGTACCATTCCTACCGAGCTTGTATGTACAGTTTCATCCCAATCGCTACGTTAGTTTGCGTTTGAGAGCACATTGCGCGAGACGCTTCCGTTGTTTTCGTAAAAATGGAAAAATTGGAAAAACGTGCTGTCATCAAATACTTCCATTTGAAAGGTTTTACACCAAAACAAATAAAAGAAGAGATGGATTCAGCACTAGGGGACTCCTCCCCATCATATTCAACTATTAAGCAGTGGGTTTCTGAATTTAAAATGGGTCGTGTGAGCACCTCTGACGAGCCTCGCTCAGGACGGCCCGTTGAAGTCACAACTTCAGAGATGATTGAAAAAATCCATAAAATAGTGTTGGAAGACCGCAGGTTGAAAGTGCATGAGATAGCTGAGACCTGTAGGATGTCAGCTGAACGTGTGCGAAATATTTTGCACAACCATTTGAACATGGAAAAGCTGTGTGCAAGGTGGGTGCCGCGTTTGCTAACGCTCGACCGAAAACTGCTTCGAAAAACCATTTCTACCGACAATTTGGCCCCGTATAGGCGTAATCCAAACGAATTTTTGCGTCGATTCATAACTGTTGATGAGACATGGGTCCACCACTACACTCCTGAAAAAGATTTAAGAGCAACGAAGAAGTTATCGAAGCTGTAAATCAGTATTTTGAGGAGCTTGACGAATCTACGTTTAAAACTGGTATAATTAAATTAGAACACCGTTATGAGAAATGTATCAGTGTTGATGGAGATTATGTTGAAAAATAAAGCAAAAAAATTTTTAAACATCGTTTTTCTTGGTCAGGCCGGAAACTTTTCACCCCACCCTCGTATTTCTGCTGTAGACTACAAAAAACATCCTTTTTTCTCAAGTGTTCAAACATAGTCGCTTGGACGTTATAAGTCGCAAGTGTTCGAACATAGTTCGTGGTTTTTCAGCGATAGGTAGGTAGTAAAAGCATGCTTTTACTACCTACCTGAATGTTTTGATTTTACCCCGCTTTTCAAGTTAAAACCCCTTTTTCGTCCCTTAGGAAGGGTCAAAAGTCAAAGTTGATACCATAAATCGGAAGAGCAGGCGATTTTACGTGGAGTGGGGGACATTATTTCTGCTGTAGACTGCAAAAAACATCCTTTTTCTCTCAAGTGTTCAAACATAGTCGCTTGGGCGTTAATAGGTTAATACCTAGTTAATATTAGGTGTACAAATAAGTTTTAGGACAGTTTTCAAAAAATTCAAGATTTATTAAAAAGAAGTAAAACAGATATTCATCGAAGTAATCTCCATTGCACTGAATGACCTTCAGCCATCTCTCAGGTAACTCGCGGATGCCTTCCCCAAAGAAACTTTCGTCTTGCGAGGTGAGAAATTTAGCGACCCATTTTTCCACTTCTTCAAATGTTTTGAATCGCACGTCAGACAAATCGTTCTGCATTTTCCGGAATAAATGATAATCGGATGGGGCTAAGTCTGGTGAATACGCCGGGTGTGGTACAGCTTCCCATCCAAGCGCTAGTAACGTATCCTTGACCGGTTTACCCACATGAGGCCGCGCGTTGTCATGAAGCAGTTTTACTGGACGTTTTCCTTTACCAGAAAATGGACGTTTCTTCTCAATTTCTTGATTCACTTGCATCAATTGATGACAATAGCGATCGGTAGTAACTGTTTGACCACGTTTGAGAAGTTCATAATACAGTACGCTTTTCATATCCCACCATATGCACAGCATGACTTTGTTACAATGAACATTGCGCTTTGGCGTGGATGTTGTCGGCTCGCCGGGGTCAACCCAATGATATTTGCGTTTCGGATTATCAAAATAAATCCACTTTTCATCGCCGGTCACAATTTTCCACAAGAAAGACTTTCTATGTTGCTTGTTGTAAAGACTCACACAAATGTTAAGACGGCTGTTTTTATTTTCTTGAGTCAGAAAGTGTGGTACCCACTTTGTTCCTTTTCGAATCTTACCCATTGCTTTTAAACGATAAGAAACAGTTTGTTGAGTTACTCCAAGCTGTTCCGAAAGTTGTTTCTCCGTCTGACAAGAGTTTTCATCCAGCAACGCTTGCAGTTCCTGATCGTCCACCTTTACAGGAGGCCCCGTGCGTTCACGGTCACTAACGTCGAAATCACCTTCTTTGAATCGCTTATACCAATACTCACGTGTACTTTTAGATACAATGTTGTCTCCAAGAACAGAACATATCGATTCACACGCTTTCCTAACACTTTTTCCTTGATGGAATTCATAGCGAATGCAGTGTCTAATAAATAGCTTATCGGTCTGCATGTTTAATTTACAGAATTTATAGGTTATGTTTATGACTCCTTTACGTTTCGATACTACATATCAAGCGCCATCTATGATAAGTGAGCGGGACCTTTGAATTAATTTAGAATAGCTGTTATGATACAAAATCGGAGTGTCCTAAAACTTATTTGTACACCTAATATATCTCTTCTTCAATTGATACACCTGATATACCAGCTGTTGTAGAGTTGACAATATTGCCCAGTTGAACGTTGAGTAATCAAAGTTCTTGTAGATTTGATACATTGTAGAATTGAAGCATATTGCAAATGCCTCATTGTGTAGTTGATACAAATCCGAATAAATACGTTGTAGGGATGATCATAAGGCTAGATCGTTGTGGAGGTTCAATATTGCAAACTTGAGATTCTTGTACAGTTGGTGGATTGCCGAGTTTGCACGGATGAGAGATAAGTCATTGTACAGTTGAACAACGGACTTGCAGCGTTGTAGGGATAAACATTGTGCAAGTGAGGCCCTTCCTTTTTTTTTTAAAGTTAAATCGCGCAACTTGTCGATTTTCGAACGATACCTCTGTGTCCGGGTGACAAGAGCGTGTCCTTGCTCTTGGTGATTTGCGGCACGATGAGTAGCGAGTTCGGTGGGGTGGGCGAGACCGTCGAGGTCTGCGGGGACGTCGCCAGTGTCAGATTTGGAAGCGACTGGCCCAGGTTCGAGTAAGCGGGCACTTGGACGCTCAGGGTGTTGGGCGTCGGCGATTTACTCAACAACGAACGCCTGCGGACAGGTGAAAACGTATTTTAAAAAAATGACAGCTTCTCAGATACGATCAGTGCGCGAAATAAAAAAGTCAGTACCCCGACAAGTTTACTCGTAGTGTTAATTTTTTTTACCCGTTCTTTAAAATAATTTATGTTGCAACAAGTTATAATTATTTCCTTTCCCGACAAATTATAATTATCTAAACGTCGAGGAGAAAAAAAAACGAAAAAAAAAATTATAAAAATTTACCTGATTTGCAGAGGCCGGTGATTGTGGCCGGCTCCGCCGACCTCGCCGCCCTCCTCCGACGAGACGCTCGAGGCACGCGGTGGCTCGCTCGTTTCCACGCTAACGTTCCGACTGGCGTTGTAGCTCGGTACGAAGCTACTGCTGCCCGGCGACACTCCTTCCATTTCCATACTTCCGCTGTAAAAGCACAGCATCAACGATCAAAGACTTTTATTCGTTTATTAATTTGTTTATTCGTCTCATTCGTCCAATTTATTCAAACAAATATTCCACATCGAATTTTCTCTTTTCTCAAACGACAATTAGTACAGGCTAATTTTTTGACAGGGGATTTGTGGGTGTCGCGGGTGCTAAATTCAAGTTTGCCTAAAAATCGGGGTGTAGGGTTTTTTAGGGGATGAAAGGAGATGGGGGTGGATTAATGCCAAACTACAATCTCTACGAGGTCGGCGCCGTGAGACGAAATGTGCAGAATAATCCGGGCTTTAATTTTGTCCACAGCGCCGAAGTCGTGGAAGTTCATTTTGGGAGTGAAAAAGTGGGGGGAAGTTTTGAAAAATCAGTTTTAATTCAATAACTCTTTAGAAAAGATTCGTACATTTTTTGTTCAAATGGGAACGTTGTAGCCCTTGAAACGTCGCGTCGATCAAGTATTTGATCATCACTCTCCGATAATATCAGGTTGATAAAAAAGTTTTGTCGCAAAAATTTTGAAAATGTCTTTTTACGTATTGACGCAATATGACATCGAGCTATGTCGAGAATATTCTAGAATGTTTTCTACTCTTCCGCGTGACAGGGTATAAAAGGGCGAGCGCGCGTTCTAGTGGACAGAAATGGCTTCGATCTCGCAGGAGCAACTTCGAGCGATCATTTTTTACGAGTATCGGCGCGGCACGAACGCAAGCACAACTGCTAAAAATATACAGGATGCATTCAGCGAGAACGTAGTTTCTCATCGAACAGTCCAGCGTTGGTTCAATCGTTTTAAATCTGGAGACACAAGCCTTGAAGATAAGGAACGTTCCGGACGACCGTCGACCATCGATGATGAAGCATTACTCCGCTGCATCAAAGAAAAACCGGAAGCAAGTACGCACGAGCTAGCAAGAGAACTTGGCTGCGCCCAACCGTCAATAGTCAATCACTTACACAACTTGGGATACAGGAAGGTTCTAGCTCAATGGATACCACACCGTCTCACCGACGACCATAAGAACTGCCGCGTGACCATCTGCCAGTCTCTCCTGCTTCGCCACCATCGCAAGGAGTTTTTAGAAGATCTTGTGACGGGAGATGAAAGCTGGGTCTTGTATGATAACAGAACGCGTTTAGCCTACTGGCTTCCTATCGGAGAAAAACCGGCACACCAACCGAAATCTGATCGTCACTCACAAAAGGTTTTGTTGTGCTGTTTCTGGGACGCAAAGGGAATGCTGTTTCACAATTTTATCCCTGTAGGTAAGACGATCTCCTCTACACGATACATCGAGAATCTCCAGGAATTGGCAAAAGCTATAAGAAAAAAACGGCCAAGACGCGCGACTGTGCACCTTTTCCACGACAACGCGAGACCCCATGTCGCAAAGGAAACCCACAAAACAATCACTGAGCTTCACTGGAATACCGTTCCTCATCCACCATACTCTCCCGACATCGCGCCATCCGACTACCATTTGTTCAGACATTCGAAGGCATATTTGAGAAACAAAACATTCAAAAACGTCGACGATCTCAGAAGGGATATTTCAAATTTCTTTGAGTTCCAGCCGCCGCAGTTTTGGGCAAAGGGAATAAATGAGTTGCCAACTAGATGGTCGAGTGTCCGTATCAGTACATTTCCCCGAAAACGCTTCCCCGAATGACATTTCCCCGAAAACACTTCCCCGAAAACATTTCCCCGAATGACACTTCCCCGAACGGCACTTCCCCGAAAAACAGTTCCCCGAATCGACATTTCCCCGAATGACACTTCCCCGAACGGCACTTCCCCGAAAAACAGTTCCCCGATTCGACACTTCCCCGAAAAACAGTTCCCCGAATCGACATTTCCCCGAATAACATTTCTCCGAACGGCACTTTCCCGAAAAACAGTTTGTTTGGGTCTGTTTGGGTTCCACGCACCCCACTATTCCAAGCACACCCGAGGTGCCCTGCGCCCACACCAGTGTTCCACGCACCCCACTATTCCACACGCACATTCGCGGTGCCCTGCGCCCACAACAGTGTTTCACGCACCCCAATATTCCACACGCACATTCGAGGTGCCCTGCGCCCACAACAGTGTTTCACGCACCCCAATATTCCACACGCACATTCGTAGTGCCCTGAGCCCACACCAGTGTTCCACGGACCCCACTATTCCCCACGCATATCCGAGGTGCCCTGCGCTCACACCCATTTACGCATTTACCCATTTTGACCCAATTTGACTTTGACTTTAAATAAATAACTTTTTCACTCATTTTTTCTTGTCATCTTATTTACCCTTCGATTAATAATTTTTACCCATTTTGACTTTGATTTTAAATAAATAACTTTTTCACTCATTTTCGGGGAAGTGTCGTCCGTGGAAGTGTTCATTCGGGAAAATGTCATTCGGTGAAATGTTTTTCGAGGAAGTGTCATTCGGGGAAGTGTCGATTCGGGGAACTGTTTTTCGGAGAAGAGTCATTCGGGGAAGTGTTTTCGGGGAAATGTCGATTCGGGGAACTGTTTTTCGGGGAAGTGTCGATTCGGGAAAGTGCCGTTCGGGGAAGTGTCATTCGGGGAAATGTCGATTCGGGGAAATGTTTACGGGGAAGTGTTTTCGGGGAAATGTCATTCGGGGAAGTGTCATTCGGGGGAAAGTATGAGTACCTCGAGTGTCATAGAAACCGATGGCGAATATATTGTTGATTATAAATCTTTCGTATAAGATATATAAATAAATAAATGATATTGAAATTATTGCGACAAAACTTTTTTATCAACCTGATATATTCACCCTTCAAAAAAAGGTTAAAATACAACAAAAAATTGGTTTATTGAATAACTCAAAAACAATCGATTTTTCGGGTATGGTGCGAATGTACGAAATGTAGAGAATAATTTTCTCTATATTTTCGTTTCTACGGACCACCCTTGAATTTTGATTTGCCAACGCCCCTCGGGGGTTGAAAATTCAAAATGAAATTCTGGGAAAACCATTGACCGTACGAATTCGGCGCTGTGGAAGAATTTGTAGCTTGCAACCTCAGCTACATTTTTGTCCACAGCGCCATACTCGTCTCTCTTTATTTTCGGTCAATAGTTGTCCCGGAATTTCATTTTGAATTTTCAACCTCTGAGACGGCTTCGAAAAAGCAAAATTCAAGAGTGGTCCATAAGAACGAAAATATAGAGAAAATTATTCTCTACATTTCGTACATTCAAACTATCCCCGAAAAATCGATTGTTTTTGAGTTATTCAATAAACCATTTTTTTTATACTTCAACTATTCTTTTGGGGGTGAAGATATTTTCGGAGAAGGTTGATCGAATACCCGATCGACGCGTCTTTTCAAGGGCTACAACGTTCCCATTTGAACAAAAATTGTATGAACTTTTTCTAAAGAGTTATCCAATGAAAAGTGATTTTTCAAAACTTCACACCACTTTTTCACCCCCGAAATGAACTTCCACGACTTCGGCGCTGTGGACAAAAATAAAGCCCGGATATTTCTGAACATTTTGTCTCCCGGCGCCGACCTCGTGGGGCTTGTAGTTTGGCATTCATCCACTTTCACCCCCTTTCATCCCCTAAAAAAAACCTCACACCCCGATTTTTCGCCTGTCAAAAAATTAGTCTTCTTCTAATTTTTTCCGATTCCGATATACAGCACGACTGTACCAAATGTCACGTTTATACATGTTTATTATCATATCAATTATTTATATTTTTACATAAATAATAATTAAGTAAAATATAATAAAGATAACAAATATTAATACACAAATAAAAATAACATGAATAATAATTTTTGAAAATATTTAATTAATTGATAATTATAATAATTAATTATTGAATTAAAAAAAGAGAATGCAAATACCTGTGACTGTGAGCGAGACTGCTGACTCTCGAGGCCCTGCTACTGCCTCGCGGTGTTCTCGGCATTACGTCGCACTCCTCCATCTCGTAATCGCCGTCCCCGAGGTAAGTGCTCGCCTGTCGGCTGACCGTCGCCACAGCCTGGACACCGCCAACCGGCGGCAGTTTCATGATCGCGAACTGTTGCTGAGCCTTCCTCAGTGACTCCATCCAGGACTTGAGGTCGGACAAATTCGAGCGAAGAAGAAAAACGAGAAAAAGCTCGATTGAATTTTCACGTGGGCAATTTTTTTTTATAATTGTTTTTTTTATAATTCTTGAAGGTACACTTATTGACAAATATGTTGGCAACATTTTTATTCACAAGTCCGACAATTGACGGAGTTACAGTCCCTACAGGTGTGGCGTCATTTACAATAGATAAAGTACGGGCTCTTATTATTTTGTGAACTATCATGAAGATGAAGAACCGTCATATCGCCCGCGACTAGATCACTTCAATGTAAGTATCAATATTCCAGTAAAAAAAACGTAACTTTATATCAAGAAAGACGCGAAACTTTGAACGCGTTTTTTCGCGAAACTAGTTGTGTCGACGTTGCTCGAGCGAATACTTAAAAACTTATCAACGGATTTGCAATTTTTTAAAAAACATTTTTGTAATTGCTGGGACTAAGGCGTATCCGCATTTTTAACATTTGATTATTACTATTAGGAGTACAACTTTGCAGTGACCGTTTTTTTTTCAAAAGTTTAAGGTTTTATTATAAAAAAGTGGCTACATATTTTTTAATCAAAGTACTGCCCGTCGCTAGCTACGACCTCGGCCCATCTTTCAGGTAGCATTCGAATCCCGCGTCGATAAAAGTCTTGGTCCTTGGAGGCAATCCAGGAATCGACCGAATTTTTGACTTCTTCGTAAGTACCGAAGTGCTGGTCAGCCAAATCATGTGCCATTGACCGGAACAAGTGATAGTCGGAAGGGGCAATGTCTGGAGAGTACGGCGGGTGGGATAAAACCTCCCATTTCAGCGTTTCCAAGTACTTTTTCACGACATTTGCAACATGGGGTCGGGCATTGTCCTGCTGCAGTATCACCTTGTCATGTCTTTCGTTGAATTGTGGCCGTTTCTCTTTGAGTGCCTTACTCAAGCGCATCAACTGACGTCGGTAGAGTTCCCCTGTGATGGTTTCGGATGATTTGAGCAGCTCATAGTACACAACGCCCAGCTGGTCCCACCAGATACACAGCATCACTTTGGATCCGTGAATATTCGGTTTGGGCGTCGATGACGAAATATGACCAGGCAGTCCCCATGATTTTCGGCATTTAGGATTATCGTAGTAAACCCACTTTTCATCTCCAGTCACAATCCGGTGCAAAAATCCCTTCCTTTGTTGTCTTTGGAGCAGTTGTTCACAGGTGAAAAATCGGCGCTCGATGTCCCTCGGCTTCAACTCATGCGGGACCCAGTTTCCTTGCTTTTGGATCATACCCATACCCCGGAGACGTTTTGAAACTGCTTGCTGGGTTACTCCTAACGTCTCGGCGAGTTCCTCTTGAGTTTGGCACGAATCCTGGTCCAGCAAGGTCTCCAATTCGGCGCCTTAAAAAACTTTCTGCCTTCCACCACCATGCTGGTTCTCGACCTCAAAATCTCCACTTTTGAAGCGTTGAAACCACCGCCGACACGTTTTCTCACTAATAGAATCCTCCCCGTAAGCATCTACAAGCAAACGGTGGGCCTCAGCCGCAGATTTCTTGATGTTGAAGAAGTAAATCATAACCTCCCGCAAATGCTGAGAATTCGGCTCGTAGGTTGCCATGTTTGAGTGCCAATAACTTTATAATGCATACACGTATCCGTTAGCTTTTTACATTGTTTACATTGGCAGAACCTCTAGTTTAAAATGCCACTTTTTTTTATTGAGTTAGGGCCACTACTTCGGCCGCAGTGGCTCTCTAAGAAAAACGGTCACTGCAAAGTTGTGAGGTAAATATTTTTAAAGAGTGCTTGAATACAGAAAAACGGGCCTTGAAAATAGAAAAAAATGTCGAAACTGTCGACATTTTGTAAAAATAAAAAAAAAACGGCTACGTATAATTATAGCTACATTTGTATAAAGCGTTGACTTTTAATTTACAGATAGCCTTTCATAAAGATATCGATGGGACAATGACAAGAATTTTTTTTTTCGCCTTCAAATCATAGTACAGTCGTGCTGTACATTGGAACGGGAAAAAATTAGATGACGGCTAGTTTTTTGACAGGTGATTTTGTAGGTGCCACGGGTTCTAAAACCAAGTTTGCCTAAAAATCGGGGCGTGAGGTTTTTTTTAGGGGATGAAAGGGGGTGGAAGTGGAGGAATGCCAAACTACAAGCCCCACGAGGTCGGCGCCGGGAGACAAAATGTTCAGAAAAATCCGGGCTTTATTTTTGTCCACAGCGCCGAAGTCGTGGAAGTTCATTTTGGGAGTGAAAAAGTGGTGTGAAGTTTTGAAAAATCAGTTTTCATTGGAAAACTCTTTAGAAAAAATTCATACAATTTTTGTTTAAATGTGAACGTTGTAGCCCTTGAAAAGACGCATCGATCGGGTATTCGATCAACCTTCTCCGAAAATATCTTCACCCCCAAAAGAATTAAACCACCCCCATCCTTAGGGGATGGGGGTGGTTTAATGCCAAACTACAACCCCCACGAGATCGGCGCCGGGAGACAAAATGTTCAGAAAAATCCGGCTTTTATTTTTGTCCATGGCGCCGAAGTCGTGGAAGTTCATTTTGGGGGTGAAAAAGTGGGGTGAAATTTTGAAAAATCAGTTTTCATTCGATAACTCTTTAGGACAAATTCATACAATTTTTGTTCAAATGGAAACGTTGTAGCCCTTGAAAAGACGCGTCGATCGAGTATTCGATCAACCCTCTCCAATAATATCTTCACCCCCAAAAGAATTGTTGAAGAATTAACAAAAAATTGTTTATTGAATAACTCAGAAAACAATCGATTTTTCGGGGATGGTTCAAACGTACGAAATGTAGAGAATAATTTTCTCTATATTTTCGTTCCTATGCACAACTTTTGAATTTTGCTTTTTCGAACCCCTCTTAGGGGTTGAAAATTCAAAATGAAATTCTGGGTAAATTATTGACCGAAACTAAAGAGATACGAGTTTGGCGCTGTGGACAAAAATGTAGCTGAGGGTTCAAGCCACAAATTCTTCCACGGCGGTGAATTCGTGCCGTCAATAGTTTTCCCAGAATTTCATTTTGAATGTTCAACCCCCGAGAGGGATTGGAAAATCAAAATTCAAGGGTGTTCCATAGCAACGAAAATATGGAGAAAATTATTCTCTACATTTCGTACATTTGAACCATACTCGAAAAACCGATTGTTTTTGAGTTATTCGATGAACTATTTTTTTTTTTTTTTGGGTTTTTAACCATTTTTTGGGGGTGAAGATATTATCGGAGAGTGATGATCGAATACTCTGTCGATGCGTCTTTTCAAGGGCTACAACGTTCCCATTTGAACAAAAAAGGTACGATTTTTTTCTAAAGAGTTATTGAATTAAAATCGATTTTTCAAAATTTCACCCCACTTTTTCACCCTCAAAATGAACTTCCACGACTTCGGCGCTGTGGATAAAATTAAAACCCGGATTTTTCTGAACATTTTGTCTCACGGCGCCGACCACGTAGGGGATGTAGTTTGGCATTAATCCACCCCCATCTCCTTTCATCCCCTAAAAAAGAACCCTACACCCCGATTTTTAGGCAAACTTGGATATAGCACCCGCGGCACCTACAAAATCACCTATCAAAAAACTAGCCTTCGTCTAATTTTCTCCGATTCTGGGTTTTTTCAGCGACAGCACGACTGTACTATCAAGGCATATATCTCGGTTAATTTTCAAGATTTTGTCATAAAGATTGGTATAAAACTATATGAATATATACTTCATAAAATGAGTGTAAGACCCGAACCTTTCATAATAAGTTATGTCTATGAAAAAAATCGCCGTTATTGACGACAAAGCACCCGTTACGTAACGGAATAGGGGGGGGGGGGGGGGTAAAAATTGGAAAATTTTGCGTTACGTAATTTGTATATGCCCCCTTACAGACGAAAATCAATTAACTGAGGAATATTCGAGTTCGTTAAGGGGCTATACCAGTGTGACACTTTCAAAAAATCGATGTTTTTTACCTTTTTCGACAGTTTATACTTTCAAGAATATCATTATCTATATCACTTGTATCAATATCCTTTTATCTTGCAAAAATCGATAGTTAAATCTTTAAGGAGGTTGGAGCGCTTCAGTTGAGTCAAATGACGGTTTATTAATTTTTTTTTTCAATGAACCTCAAAAAAATGCTTACGAGATACAGATTCATTCCGTACATGCTACTTTTTAAAAATATATCATTAAACGTCATGAGCTTATTGGCCCATGGTTTACGATATGCAAGATTAGGATTCTTTTTTTCTAAATGTATACAAAGGTTAAGTTCGCGTTAATCCGTTGTTAGAAATGGTTTATCGTGGTGCTAAATATAAAAAAAAAAAATGTCATAACCTTTAGTATGAAAGTCTTGCCCATCAAACCGCACGTTAAATGACATACACTAAACAATTTTTTATCTCTGGTGTTTGGTGGTGGAAATAGTTAAAAAAATTCGTAAAGACTCAGTATAGTCTAAACAATAAGATGTATTTTTTTTAATTCAATTTATCCTTGGATTCTGGCTAACGCTCCCACCTCCTTAAACGCGATCTTCTCGAAATGAGATTTTTCAAATTTGCTGACATTGTAACTCAAAGAGCAATTATCCGATTGACTTGAAATTTGAACCGAGTACTCTTGAATATATTTACTCTATGATGACGTAGGATATTTTTGATTAGATGAAAATGGACGATTCGGCATTGGAAAAAACGACCATTTCATAGGCAAGAAAACAGACTTTTTTTTCATAACTACGCCAATTCGTTAGATTTTGATATTTTTTGCAAATTCTATGTCATTGTACAGAAAATACCTTCCAGTTTAACGACATTTTTTCCTTTTTCGGTTTGAGCTACTCAATCGGCCGGAATCATGTCAGCAGTGGAGGAACTTTTTTTGCGCCTTCGAAGGCAGCGCATAAGTCGCGTGGATCTCAATATTTTTCTATTAAAAAATTATGCAATATAGGTCAAATATAGCCAAATATATTCTTAATTTTCCGAAACATTCAATTGAGTACTTTTCTTCCAAAAAAGTACCCTCCGATAGCAGCGACGCATGTGGCTGCTAGCGGAATAAAACGTGGAACGCTCAACGGTGCGGCTCCATTGAAATCGCGCTTCGTTTCCAGACCTTTATGTACTAGGTGCGCAACTATTGGGGTGGTAAGAAAGTCTTGCGACACACAACATGAGTAAAATATAAAAACATTTTATTTTAACAGTAAACAATTATTCAGTAATGTATGCTCCCTCTGTATCTACAACTCGTGCTCAACGCTCTGGTAGACTTTGCACGCCTGCACTCCAGAATTCTTTGGGTCGTGAATTGAAAAAGTCGACCAGTGTATTTTTGAGATCCGCGACATCATCAAATTTTTTATCCTGTAAATAATTTTTTAAAGCTCGAAACAGATGGTAGTCGGTAGGTGCTAGGTCTGGTGAATACGGTGGATGCGGTAGAACTTCCCATCCCAGCTGCGAAATAGATTGTTGTGTCATCTTAGCTACGTGGGGTCGAGCATTGTCGTGGAGAAGCCGAACTTGGAGACGTTTACGCCTTTTTTGTTTGATAATTTCAGCCAGCTTTTGCAGTTGTGCAGAGTAAGTATTTGCATTTATCGTGGTGTTGGATGGGAGCAGTTCGTAATATAGCATGCCCTCAGAATCCCACCAACAACAGAGTAAAACTCTCTTCACTTCACGGGGCAGCTTAGGGGTCGGATGTGGTTTTTCTCCTTTCGGTAGCCATTGTCGCTTACGTGTGTAGTTAACATAAAGCACCCAGCTTTCATCGCCAGTGATTATTTCTTGAAGAAAATCCTTTGTGTGGACGTTGCAGGAGTGAAAGACAGATGGACTTGCGTGTCGCTTTGTTTGATTCGCTGAGATCGTGTGGTATCCAAGAAGAAACAACTTTTCTGTATCCGAGATTTTGTAAATGTTGGAGAATCGTGGGATGGCTACAGCCGAGTTTGTAAGCTAATTCCCGTGACGACGTATTAGGCTTTGCCTTTGTAAGTGCTCGTAGTTCTTCATCGTCAACGGTTGATTTCCTGCCGGACCTAGGTTTGTCTTCACAAGATGTATCGCCAGAACGGAAACGCTGGTACCAACGGGATATCGTTGAATGATGAACTACGTTGGCCTTGAACACACTACACATATTAGCGGCTGCGGTTCTTGCAGAACGCCCTTGTAAAAATTCGTAATATGCAATCGATCGAAGTGCACTATGATCCATCTTCGCTCGTACTGTCTGCGCGGAACAACTGACTCGCTTATATACCCTACGGCATGGAAGGTTCTAGACTAGTCTTGAATATACTACTCTCGAATGTTGTAGAACTTCGTTAGAAGAAAACATATTTTAATCGAAAGGAAAGTGTCGCAAGACTTTCTTACCAACCCGATAAGTTCCCGCGTTTCACACATTGATGGCGCTAGCGACACATGTCGTCGGCATACAGGTCTGAAATTGGGTGCTTTATAGCTTGGACATCTGTTAAGAATACCCAGTCGTAATATAAACAAATATCGCAACGCAACGACCTTTTTTCTAACCTCAAAAATGTCAAAGTTTGTGCCAAATAAACAGCATTTGCGGGAAGCATTGCTTTTCTGCTTCAACCTAACAAAACCAGCATCTGAAGCACGTCGGTTACTTGAGGAGGCCTACGGCGAACATACTACTGTGTCCAAAAAATAAGGTGACATTGTATTTATTTCGAAAATTCTTTATTTATTTTTCCAAATCAATTTCATCCCCTTCAATGTAATCCTCTCCCGATGCAATGCACTTATGCCAACGGATTTTCCAATCTTCGAAACACTGATTGTAGTCACTTTCTGGGATGGCCTTCAGTTCTGTCTTCGCTGCGGCTTGAATCTCCTCTATCGTATCAAAACGGTGTCCCCGGAGCGATCTTTTGAGCTTGCTGAACAGCCAGAAGTCGCACGGCGCCAGATCAGGTGAATACGGTGGTTGCGGAACGATATGGGTTGAGTTTTTGGCGAAATGATCACGAATTACGAGTGCAGTATGGGATGGTGCATTATCGTGGTGTAAAAACCAAGAATTGTCTTTCCACAATTCCGGCCTTTTTAGACGGATAGCGTTACGCAAACGACGCATAACGTTCAAATAATATTCCTTGTTGACTGTTTGGCCCGGCGGAAGGAATTCATAATGCACAACACCACAATAATCGAAGAAAACAGTCAACATGACCTTGATTTTTGAGCAACTTCGGCGCGATTTTTTGGTTTCGGCTCTCCTTTGGCACGATATTCGCTCGATTGATCAGTTGTTTCGGGGTCGTAAGCATAGATCCAAGTCTCGTCTCCAGTGATCACGCGTTCCATCTTGTCCTGATAGTCAGAAAGCATCGTTTCACACACTTCAACGCGACGCCTTTTTTCCAAAAAATTCAATGTTGTCGGTACCAGTCGAGATTTGACGCGCTTGAGGCCCTAAACATCCTTTAAAATGGTATTGACCGAGCCTTTCGATGTGCCAACCTCATCAGCAAGGTCTCTAATCGTTAATCGACGGTTTTTCAACACCAAATCTTTGATTTGTTGGACGTGAGCTTCGTCGGTTGAGGTTGATGGTCGCCCAGGACGCTCTTCGTCTTCGACACGTTCACGGCCGGCTTGGAACTCACTATACCACTTGTAAACATTTTTTTAGACATAGCCTCATCACCAAAGGCTTTCTGCACCATCCTCAACGTATCCGCAGCAGAAAATTGATTCCGCAAACAAAGTTTAATGCAAATTCTTTGCTCGACAAATTTCGACATCGCAAAAAACGAAAAACTCACTTTTAGCAGCTCACAAAACGACGCGTATCTCAAACACTAATGAATATTTTGACATGTAAATTTGACATAGATGTCACTGACGGTACTACCAACCTAAAAAAAAAATAATTCTCCAAATCCTTCGACGCGCGCAGTTTAAATTCAAACGTCACCTTATTTTTTGGACACAGTAGTATACCATCAAAAACAACGTGTGAAGATTGATTCAAGCGGTTCAGAAGTGGCGATTTTGAGACTGGGGACAAGGAGCGCTCGGGAAGACCGCAAACATTTGCGGACGCCGATCTGCAAGCGTTATTGGATGAAGACACTCAAACAGAAGATCAACTTGCCGAGGCATTAAATGTGACTCGGCAATGTATTTCGAAACGTTTGCCGCGTCTTTTTATCGTCGCGTATCTTTTTATTTTTTTGTATTTGTCTTGAAATTTTCGATTTTTTATTGGTAAACAAAACCCGAAAACTTAGTTGCGCACCTAGTGAGACCGTGGTTTGTTCTCCTGTACTCTAACCTCTGTGGTAATTACCTTGGCGAGCTTTGGCTCACTTGCGCTGAGTACCAGCGCCGCCGAAGCCGCACCGTACTCGTTCAGATAAACCAGGCCGAGGCTCGAGGCTTCCTTCAGCTCGTGGACGCGTATCCGATCGACCACGTACGGCTGACGTATCACTTTCAATCCGCCACCGGCCCCACCCGAACCGCTACTCGCTGAGCCCTTATTCTTCGTCGAGGTCTTGCACAGCAGCAACATGTCCGTCAAGAGAAGTACGTGGACCTCGGTCTGCGCGGAAGGAAACATCGTTCGTAGGCGCAATGATTTTTTCCAGGTGGGAGAAATAATGCGGTGAAGAGAATCTTTGATGTTGGTGATATACTTGGTGAAATTTGGGGGCTCGTTGGGGATTCGATTTAGTGAAGCACAACATTTTGTTTCGGCTAATTAGTCGTGTTTGAACCTCTTTCTATTAGGTGTACAAATAAGTTTTAGGACACTTCGATTTTGTATGATAACAGCTATTCTAAATTAATTCAAAGGTCCCGCTCACTTATCATAGATGGCGCTCGATATGTAGTATCGAAACGCAAAGGCATGGAGACTAGAGTACAGGAGCCCGAACGCTGTACTGTGGACGCGGGCTATGGAATCAGCGAAAATTTTTACGGAAATATCCGCTGGCGCTGCTGTACTCAAGATCGGATACGACAGAGATAGAATGAGAAAAGAGAGAGCGATAGAAGAGAATATTCAAAGCGCAGTTATGCACGCAAGACAGATGGAAAAAATAATAAATTTATTCGTTCGTCGATTAATTCTGTCATCGTGCATTTGTTAATTAAATTATATACATAGGCAATTATTATATACCCCATTGAGCGGAACTCGCTCCAAACCCCATTTAACGCAACTCACCCCCAAGGACGCACGCGAACGAACACCCATCGTATGCTTGGGCATTACTTGGATGGGTGACCGCTTACGTATGAAAATTTGTGTTCTATATAAACATGCATGAATATGGAAAAAAATATAACGAGATGAGTACAATAGCGTTACTCGAAATGAATGAATGAATTAATTAATTAATGAGCTGTTCTTTTATTCCAAGGAAAAACACGCGTGGTCATAACAGAAAAGATTATCGATGCACTATGCACTCCACAACACTGATTTTTACTGCAATTAAAAAATCCTTATTAGAATTTCGCATTCACAGACGAACAGCCAAGAATGATATATAAATATTATAACCAAGAATTCTCCAGTTCATATATACGCTCACTTCATAGCGTCACCGATGCCATACTTCACATCCTCCCCTGTCGGCACTAGCGCTTGATGTGGCTGAATTTCGAACCAAAACTTTTCGTCACTTTCAGGGCCCACGTTTGGGGTGCTTTTAGCATACGCGTTCGGGCTCCTTACCTCTAGTCTCCATGCGTAAAGGAGTCATAAACATAACCTATAAATTCTGTAAATTAAACATGCAGACCGATAAGCTATTTATTAGACACTGCATTCGCTATGAATTCCATCAAGGAAAAAGTGTTAGGAAAGCGTGTGAATCGATATGTTCTGTTCTTGGAGACAACATTGTATCTAAAAGTACATGTGAGTATTGGTATAAGCGATTCAAAGAAGGTGATTTCGACGTTAGTGACCGTGAACGCACGGGGCCTCCTGTAAAGGTGGACGATCAGGAACTGCAAACGTTGCTGGATGAAAACTCTTGTCAAACGGAGAAACAACTTTCGGAACAGCTTGGAGTAACTCAACAAACTGTTTCTTATCGTTTAAAAGCAATGGGTAAGATTCGAAAAGGAACAAAGTGGGTACCACACTTTCTGACTCAAGAAAATAAAAACAGCCGTCTTAACATTTGTGTGAGTCTTTACAACAAGCAACATAGAAAGTCTTTCTTGTGGAAAATTGTGACCGGCGATGAAAAGTGGATTTATTTTGATAATCCGAAACGCAAATATCATTGGGTTGACCCCGGCGAGCCGACAACATCCACGCCAAAGCGCAATGTTCATTGTAACAAAGTCATGCTGTGCATATGGTGGGATATGAAAAGCGTACTGTATTATGAACTTCTCAAACCTGGTCAAACAGTTACTACCGATCGCTATTGTCATCAATTGATGCAAGTGAATCAAGAAATTGAGAAGAAACGTCCATTTTCTGGTAAAGGAAAACGTCCAGTAAAACTGCTCCATGACAACGCGCGGCCTCATGTGGGTAAACCGGTCAAGGATACGTTACTAGCGCTTGGATGGGAAGCTGTACCACACCCGGCGTATTCACCAGACTTAGCCCCATCCGATTATCATTTATTCCGGAAAATGCAGAACGATTTGTCTGACGTGCGATTCAAAACATTTGAAGAAGTGGAAAAATGGGTCGCTAAATTTCTCACCTCGCAAGACGAAAGTTTCTTTGCGAAAGGCATCCGCGAGTTACCTGAGAGATGGCTGAAGGTCATTCAGTGCGATGGAGATTACTTCGATGAATAACTGTGTTTTACTTCTTTTTTAATAAATCTTGAATTTTTTGAAAACTGTCCTAAAACTTATTTGTACACCAATATTTGTTTAGTCTCGGAATTGGAAATATAAGAAATTACACATTTTTCTCATTATTTATTCCCAGAATTAGGAATTTTAGAATCTGAACATTTTTTTGTTTGTTTGTTTTTAGAATCAGAAATTTAAGAATCTAAACGTTCTCTTACTATTTATTCTTAAAATTTTTCCATGTTCCTCATTATTTGGCACCGGAATATCAAGGGTTCAAAGCTGTCAATTCCATTTTTTCTTATTCTAGACTTTTCCAACCCAGGGTCTTGACTTTAACATGCACCAAAGATTTTGTAAAAATCGCAAAAATTGACCGAGTTATGCCCATTTTGATGATAGAACCAGATCGCCCACTGCGTCAATAACGAATGATTGAAGTTGTTATTTTTCGGTCGAAAATCGAACTTTCTACAACTCGCCATTTTCGCCATTTCCAAATATTTTGCAATTAAGATAAAGCTTTTTTTTTAACTCGAAAAAATGGCTTACTTTGCTGGTCGCCGCGTCGCGCAATTTGAGATCGCCTTCGCGCACGAGAGTTCTCAGCGAGTCCTTTGGGCAGCCTGGCATTGGTGCGCTCGTTATGTCCAGGCAACTGTGAATCTTGACCAATTTTTCGAGCTCTTCGTCCCTCGACTCGACCACGTCGTAGCACTCGATTCGCGACGCTGCTCCGGCAAGCCTCGCCGTTTCTTCCGTTCTTCTCAGTGCTGCGTTCACCGACGCGACGAAACTGTCCACGCATTTTATCTGCAAATTTCATTATTCACTTGTTCACTCAATTGGGCATTTCATCACTCGTACGTGTTCGATTATTATATTGTGTTATTCAATGAGTTACTTTTTCTTATATGTATAAATAAATATGAATGATCATTATTATTGACGACATACGTCAACTATAATAATCAATTGATGATTTATTATATTTTGCTTGCATTATTGAATTTAATTAACCAATAAATTATGAATTATATTATTACTGAGGCGGGATGTACATTTACAACGATAAAAAAATCGATTTCTTTTTTTTCTTTTTTTAACGATACAACTATACAAGGTGATTTTTTTATCTTGAGACTGCTAAATATCTAGAAAAATAAGCCTGCCTTATACGACAAAAATGTCCCAAATAAACCTTCAATAGTTTCCAAGAGGCAATTCAATCCCGAAGAAATGAACCACCGGCCGCCCCTCCTGGGGTTGGGGCGGGGGGAACTTTGAAATCTTAAACGGGAACCCCTACTTTTCATTACAGATTCAGATTATACATAAAAAAAACACGTAACTGTTGTCTGAACTTTTTTTTTAATTCGGGATAGATGGCGCTTGATTGGTAGAGGTGGAACGATACATTGGCCTGCCAGATCGCCAGACCTTAAGTCGCCAGATTTTTTTTGTCGGGTCTCTCAAAAACTGTAGTTTATCAACAAGTGCCAACAACTCGTGAAAACATGATTGGACGAATCAGAAATGCTCAGGGCCGGATTTAGGGGAGGGCATCCGGGGCTACAGCCCCGGGGCCTCCACAAAAGAGGGGCCCCCACAATAGGGACTTCGGAAAAAAAAATCTTTCAAATTCCTACGAGTAAACTAGTGAACACTAGTAAACGAGTTTTCCTTTGATATTTTTTTTTCGCTGTTTTACCTTCACCTATAGTACTTTGTACAAACATGATTATATTGTTCTTAAATATAAAAAAAAACGATTCATCTATATTTGTTCACTTCAATTAGGCAATCAGTAAAATATCAAAATCTTAAATGGCCCTGATAAGCTCTTGCAATTTACGGCCCATCTTGAGCGAGAGCCCAATGGCTCAATGGCTCAGTGGGGCGCTACTTGCCCGCAGCCGCGGAGTTTGGGTGTTCGATTCCATGTCTCGACTTTTTTATCTATAATATTATAAATATATATTAATCGCAATGTGTGAACAATTAGTGTTATTCAATTTTTAAACAAATCAATTATTATTGACTAATTGGTAATTTTTTCTATATTTTTTTATGCAGCAAGGTGTGTAGTTTGATAGGCAAAAAAATGTATTATGAAACACTTGAATGTCATCAATTATTCACGAACCGTACTCCGTTACTGCGTGAAAGAAATTTAAAAAAATCATCGTTGATCAATAATGATTCATTTATATAATTATTGAAGAATATCAATTGTCATACAAAACCCACATCATCGCGACGAGGAGTCAAATGCTACTATTAACAATCGAGTCGTGAGTCACGATCGAGGAAAGGATGTGTCCGTTGAAGTTTCCGTGCTTAATTTCGTCTTCATGTAGTTGTCTGGTCTTTTATTATTATTTTTCCAAAAAGTATAGTTTGTTGTAACCGGCAAGTGTGAGTTTTCTTCCTTTTTCCTTGTTATTTTTGTCTTCGATTAAAAAAAAATTCTTTTGAATGTTTCATGCAAGTTTTTAAATAATTGAAATTATTCAAAAAACGAAACAACGGAATGTTACAATTCGTTTCAACAGTTATCTTTCTTTTTTAAACTAAATGAAGGATTTCTTGTCAATGCATTCTTCAAACGAAATAAGCGAAGACATACATTCGAAAATCTCAAGGGAGAGAAAATAATGTTTCAGTTCATGGACACGATTGCAATCACTTATTTATAAAAGCCCTTTGCCTGTCCATGTGTGTCCACAATAGAATAAAGATTGCCAGTTCGGATGAGGAATTTATAGTATATTCTGCGGATTTTACAAGCCTATTCGGCCTATTCCCCGTGTCTGCGTGTCGATACCCGTTTCCCCCGTTTTTTGTCTGTACGATCCGTCGTAGCGTTGACAAGGGCAGGGTGCCAAGTGTACGCCGTGCAACTGTCCTCTGTGTCAACTGGCCGCGTTCAACTGTATGCGTGTTCAACCGTCCCCTGTGTCAGCTCTCCGCAATCCCAAGTGTACACCGCAGCAGCCCGCCATTTCCCCGACGCTCGCGTATCCCCACTCTTCAGATTCGAGCCGGGCATTTCTTGCTACCTTTTTGAACTCGCACGGTGTCTCAACTCGCCACGCGTAGTGTGTGCTCAACTTACGTTTCCATACCCGGGAACGAGAAATATACAAGCAAAATGTTTTCACATTTACCGACTACCCGCTCTGTCAGTTCTCTAGTTTATCGACTGATTTTGAATGGAAATTTCACGAGCGGCATTTTCTTACAGCTTTAATCTTTAATAATGCCACGAACATATATGTAGTCTCCTAACATTTTAATTCTTCCATAATTCGCGGAAAAAAGCGTCATTTTTGAGTACTTGAGAATAACGATAAGCAATACTAAGAGAACTGAAAACTCATATAATAATCGTGTGAAAGAAAAACTGGTGGCCTCGTACAGTTGGACAGATTTTCGTTGCCGTCGAGAGGTGGATTTTCGTTGCGGTTGAAGAGGATGTTTAATATTGTTCTGAATTTCATTTCTTGTGGCTCTTGATTTATTCTTAAAAATCATTGTGCACAGTCTACATTTTATAATCAACTTTTTAATCATCAAAAATATCGATGAAAAAATCATATGCATTTACAAGAAATTAATATCATGAAAAGAGTCCTTTCATTACAGATTGAAACGTCAACATTATTATTACCCATGTTGTTCATATACTTAATGCCAAAGAACAGTGCATGTCGGATATATTTATTATTCATTAATGTGTAACATATCGGCTACTATGTATGAAAAAATTGAATCATCGTATAACATGAATACGCTGTGTTGAAAAGTGCAGAATCATTAAGGGGGGGGGGGGGGGGGGGGGGGGGGGGAGGACAATTTGCTATAAAAAAGCATATTTTCGATATGTTTTGTTGAAGACACTGTTTATATATATTTATTGATATAATTAGTATAAAATAAAAGGACATTTGAAGAATATTCTGTGAAATTTTCGTTAATAATTGTGCAGAAATGAGCCAGTGACAGCAAATCTTCTCAGACGCCACAAAAAAAAGTTACATTGCGGTGAACTGCATAACTCACCACTGGATTATCCGAAAAAAAATCCAAGAAGATTGTATTAGTTCGTAAGTTTCTTGAGATAACGCTGTCGAGTTTTTATTTTTATTTTTTTTTTGTTTTCAATTTTTATTCACACCTAGAAGACAAAATAGCGAATTAAAATGATGAAAACAAAAACTCGACAGCGTTACCTCAAGAAACTTATTAACTAATACAATCTTCTTGGATTTTTTTTCTCGGATGATCCAATGATGAGTTATGCAGTTCACTGCAATTTTTTGGAGGTGTCTGCAAAGATGTGCTGTCAATGGCTCCTTTCCGCATAATTGTTAATGACAATTTTACAGAATTTTCGTCAAATGTCGTTTTATTATATGCTTCTCACAAAAAATAAATATATATCAACTGTGTCGTAAAAAAAATATCCTAAATATGCTTTTTTCCGCAGGGAAAAAACCTTACCCCCCCCCCCTCCCCCGGCCCCTTAACACGTCGGGCCACCCTGGCCACTCGAAAAATGGGTATTATTTTCTAAAAGTCACAAACTCAACAGTATAAAACAATATATGTTAGTTTTTTAACCTAAGGTAAGAAACAGCTTTGAAAATGCCTCAAATAAATTTTATTTTAAAGTATTATAAGACCAATATTCACCAACATAAGAATCATGAAAAAAAACAGTTTTTTTTTCACGTCGCCAAGTAACGAAGTAACTTGGCTCGGATCAGTACAGTAAATACTGAAGCGAAGGAACGGATTTATAGACAAAAGGATCATTGTCGAATTTTTGTCAATACTTGTGGTTTTATTTATTTAACCCTTTAAAATAATACGCAGCCGTTTCAGATTTTTTTATGCTACGATTCACATCCTACATATAGGATAAAATAAATATATAGAACTAAATAAAATTGTAGAACATCTTGCGAAAGATTAAGGTTTAAAAAAAATGTTCCTTGTTTTATTTTTTTTACTATAATCCACTTGGGGTACAATAACGAATTTGTTTTCATATAATCTTTGGGCACCTTATTAGATTATATAATTTTTTCAAAATGATCGGTTTGGTACGCCAGAGTGAAAAAAAAGAAACACACTTTATTGATATATTTTCGTTATATATCTATATAACTAAAATATATGAATCAAGTGTGTTTCTTTTTTGTTCACTGTGGCGTACCAAACCGATCATTGTGTCACATATCAGACTTTATTGATATATTTAATTATATATCTATATAACTAAAATATATCAATAAAGTGTGTTTCTTTCTTTTTACTGTGGCGTACCAAAACGATCATTTTGAATAAATTATATAATCTAATAAGGTGCCCAAAGATTATATGAAAACAAATTCGTTATTGTACCCCAAGTGGATTATAGTAAAAAAAAATAAAACAAGGAACATTTTTTTTAAACCTTAATCTTTCGCAAGATGTTCTACAATTTTATTTAGTTCTATATATTTATTTTATCCTATATGTAGGATGTGAATCGTAGCATAAAAAAATCTGAAACGGCTGCGTATTATTTTAAAGGGTTAAATAAATAAAACCACAAGTATTGACAAAAATTCGACAATGATCCTTTTGTCTATAAATCCGTTCCTTCGCTTCAGTATTTACTGTACTGATCCGAGTCAAGTTACTTCGTTACTTGGCGACGTGAAAAAAAAAACTGTTTTTTTTTCATGATTCTTATGTTGGTGAATATTGGTCTTATAATACTTTAAAATAAAATTTATTTGAGGCATTTTCAAAGCTGTTTCTTACCTTAGGTTAAAAAACTAACATATATTGTTTTATACTGTTGAGTTTGTGACTTTTAGAAAATAATACCCATTTTTCGAGTGGCCAGGGTGGCCCGACGCGTTAAGGGGCCGGGGGAGGGGGGGGGTAAGGTTTTTTCCCTGCGGAAAAAAGCATATTTAGGATATTTTTTTTACGACACAGTTGATATATATTTATTTTTTGTGAGAAGCATATAATAAAACGACATTTGACGAAAATTCTGTAAAATTGTCATTAACAATTATGCGGAAAGGAGCCATTGACAGCACATCTTTGCAGACACCTCCAAAAAATTGCAGTGAACTGCATAACTCATCATTGGATCATCCGAGAAAAAAAATCCAAGAAGATTGTATTAGTTAATAAGTTTCTTGAGGTAACGCTGTCGAGTTTTTGTTTTCATCATTTTAATTCGCTATTTTGTCTTCTAGGTGTGAATAAAAATTGAAAACAAAAAAAAATAAAAATAAAAACTCGACAGCGTTACCTCAAGAAGCGTTACCTCAAGAAGCGTTACTGCAGTTCACCGCAATGTAACTTTTTTTTGTGGCGTCTGAGAAGATTTGCTGTCACTGGCTCATTTCTGCACAATTATTAACGAAAATTTCACAGAATATTCTTCAAATGTCCTTTTATTTTATACTTATTATATAAATAAATATATATAAACAGTGTCTTCAACAAAACATATCGAAAATATGCTTTTTTTATAGCAAATTATCCTTACCCCCCCCCCCCCCTAATGATTCTGCACTTTTCAACACAGCGTATTCATGTTATACGATGATTCAATTTTTTCATACATAGTAGCCGATATGTTACACATTAATGAATAATAAATATATCCGACATGCACTGTTCTTTGGCATTAAGTATATGAACAACATGGGTAATAATAATGTTGACGTTTCAATCTGTAATGAAAGGACTCTTTTCATGATATTAATTTCTTGTAAATGCATATGACTTTTTCATCGATATTTTTGATGATTAAAAAGTTGATTATAAAATGTAGACTGTGCACAATGATTTTTAAGAATAAATCAAGAGCCACAAGAAATGAAATTCAGAACAATATTAAACATCCTCTTCAACCGCAACGAAAATCCACCTCTCGACGGCAACGAAAATCTGTCCAACTGTACGAGGCCACCAGTTTTTCTTTCACACGATTATTATATGAGTTTTCAGTTCTCTTAGTATTGCTTATCGTTATTCTCAAGTACTCAAAAATGACGCTTTTTTCCGCGAATTATGGAAGAATTAAAATGTTAGGAGACTACATATATGTTCGTGGCATTATTAAAGATTAAAGCTGTAAGAAAATGCCGCTCGTGAAATTTCCATTCAAAATCAGTCGATAAACTAGAGAACTGACAGAGCGGGTAGTCGGTAAATGTGAAAACATTTTGCTTGTATATTTCTCGTTCCCGGGTATGGAAACGTAAGTTGAGCACACACTACGCGTGGCGAGTTGAGACACCGTGCGAGTTCAAAAAGGTAGCAAGAAATGCCCGGCTCGAATCTGAAGAGTGGGGATACGCGAGCGTCAGGGAAATGGCGGGCTGCTGCGGTGTACACTTGGGATTGCGGAGAGCTGACACAGGGGACGGTTGAACACGCGTACAGTTGAACGCGGCCAGTTGACACAGAGGACAGTTGCACGGCGTACACTTGGCACCCTGCCGTTGACAAGTGTCCGCTGAGCGGCGTGCTTGCAGTAGGGATTCCCGGAATTTTATACATTCACGTGCCTCTGAGAAGCTACGAACTTACGAACATTGTGCATCAAATGTAAATTCTTTCGAATTTTACTACCAAATTCTCGAAGACCAAAATTTCAGAGCTACATTCCCGAACCTCGAAATTGCATTGAGAATGTATTTGGTTTTGATGGTGTCGAATTGCACTGGAGAGCGCTCATTTTCAAAAATGAAAATTATAAAAAATGGGCTGCGAACCACGATGGGATAAAACCGTCTATCAAAGCTATCGCTCCTAAGCATTGAAAGTGATTTACTTCGGGAACTGGATTTCAGCAAAATCATCAACGATTTTTCGGCGAAAAAACTCGGAAGCTTCCGTTCGTTAACACTAAAATTTGATTTCAGATAATGCTCGTTTTCGATTATATTTATATATGTTTGTTAAATGCTAAGAGAATCTACTTGGTTTCACAATAAATTATTTATGAAAAACTCGAGTGAAAAAAATTGTTCATTTTATTTGGAAAATAATTGGGGGGTCCTCCACTTTTTTGTTGCCCCAAGGCCCCAAGACCTCTAAATCCGGCCCTGGAAATGCTTGCGCAAACATTAAAGCGAGCAAACTTTTGAGTTGTGTACAATCATTCGAAGTACGGATCAATAAATGCATCGAAGTTGAAGGTCATCAGTTTGAACACTTATTGAATTAAATGGTGAGAGGCAAGGGGACTCACGACAATCAAACACCCCGAATGTGAGAGGCAAGGGGACTCACAATAATGAAGCACCCCAAAGGGATTAAATTTCCGTCAGGTCCACGTCCTTAATCCTGGGTAAAGCTAAGAACGGACACAAAATTATAGTGGATATTTACGATAATTAAAAAAAAAACATGTTTCCGACAAAAGTTACTTTTCTTCGATGTAGCTCCATTATGCAATGAAACACAGGGGATTTCCCTTGAAGAAAAGGAAGGTTGCCCAATCTTCACCGAGTGCAGCGCCATCTATCCCGAATTAAAAAAAAAGTTCAGACAAAAGTTAGGTATTTTTTTTATGTATAATTCGAATCTGTAATTGAAAGTAGGGGTTCCCATTTAAGATTTCAAAGGTCCCCACCCCCATGGGGGCCGGCAGGCGGTTAATTTCTGTAGGATTAAATTGCCCCTTGGAAACTATTTAAGCCTTATCGTATAAGGCTTATTTTTCGAGATACTGAGCAGTCTCAAGATAAAAAAATCACCCTGTATATGAGGCTATCCATGTCACTTCAGCCGGTAAAAAAAATGCCACAAAATTTTTTGAAAAATCGAGTTACTTTATTGAAAAATATTCACCGAGTGTCGACATTTAAAAAAAAATTCTGACGTTTTTTTCTCGTTGATTTCCATTTTTTAACATTTTTCCATTCAAACGGCTGTATCTTTGGCAGGATTTGACGTATTTACATTAGTAAAAAACGAAAATGTGCGTCTTTTTATGGCCTTCCAGAAAAAAATTAATTTAGATTTTATTGAGCAAGTCGTACGTCCGTTTCAGGGCAAAATATGCAAAAATATTTTTTTTCTCAAGTAAAGACACTCGTTGTTTTATTTTTTTAAATTTCCCCGAATTGCGAATACGAAAAACGGATTTTTCGTATTTTTTATATTATGGAATTGCTAAACACCGTGAAGCAACAGCTATTTTTTTTCCTATTAATATTCGATTGAAGAGTGTGGAGCACTCGCTGTATGTTTGCCAGGTTTTTGAAATACATTTGACATATATGTCATATGTATTCCTATGAAAATACATATTCGTACATTTGTCATATGTATTGATGAAATTTGGTATAAATCTTTCTAACCTTATTGTCTACAACATGATCCTAAATGTTTTTGAAAATAAGAAAAGGGATTTTTTTATTGCAAAATGTAGCGATTTTTTTCGGAAAATTTAATATTTTTATTTTAAAGCGTACCATTTCATCGATTTTCGACATTTTTCACTTTTTCTTGGTTCATATTCTGCGTAAGAGTGTTAATAAAAAAAAAAACATAGAAGACCGTGCCGTGCCTCCGCAGTTTTTACGATTAAGGGGTTAGGCCACTCTAGAGGCCGAAAAAATAGACTTTTTGGGGATTTTTTTTTTTTTTTTTCAGAAAAAGTACAAAATAAATCGAGATTACAAAAAAGGGTGTTTATCATACATATGAGTGACTGTATAAAATAATTTTTTCGAAGCGATTAATTTCAAAATGGCGGCTGTGCATCGTTGATCTCAAAACTGCATTTTTCAAGTTGGCCGGAAACATAACTCGAACAATTTTCAACCGATTCACTTGAAATGTTGAATATATCTTGAAAAATACATTGTCTATGGAAGTACGTAGGATTTTAATTTTATATTGCAAAGTGCATTTGTTAATTTAACAATTATTAACAATTATCTGAGAATTTAGAAATTTAAAAATTATTAACAATTATGTGACGATTTTTTAGGCAATTTTTTGCAAAGTGAAAAATCGTCAGATAATTGTTAATAACCAATTAACTGTGCAATATGAAAAAAAAAATCCTACGTACTTCCATAGACAATGTATTTTTCAAGATATATTTAACATTTCAAGTGAATCGGTTGAAAATTTTCGGAGTTATGTTTCCGGCCAACTTAAAAAATGTAGTTTTGAGATAAACGCTGCACAGCCGCCATTTTGAAATTAAACGCTAAAAAAATTAATGTATACAGTCACTGATATGTATGATAAACATATCAGTAATTTTTTTGTAATCTCAATTTATTTAAAAAATTTATTTAAGGCAGAATTCTACTTTGAAACTTTGAAACTTTGAAATTGGATGAAAACACCCACCTGGAACACGTCGAAGGCATATTATATGGCCCAGGCATCGCTGATTGAGGGTAAGATAATTTTTTCTATGATTTATCACTCACCAAAACTTTAAACGCGTTTTTCTCGAAACGACATTTTCAAGTACCGTGGTCGTGATAACTCAAAAAGTACTGAACCGATCCTTATGAAATTTGGAACACATATTCTATATGTGTGTACCAACCGACCTAACTACAATCAACTTAAAATTTTGATTAGAACTATTTTTTTATTGCAAAAAAAGACCTAAAAAAACGCATTTTTTTCGTATTTTAGCCGCCATTTTGTTAATTTTGCACGTATATAAAATATTCTAGTTAGGTCGGTTCCTGAAGACATACTGAACATGAAACTATTTGATTTTTTTGTTTCAGACCATCCGTCGGGAAGATTTCACGACCACGGCAACGGTACCTGCTTTTTGAGGCGTTGGCTTTAAACATATTTTACGTGTACAAAAAATGAATAAAATACATTTAAAATTTTTTTTTATGTACTTAAAGAGTGTATTTATTGAACAGTTTAAACCCCATATCGATATCTTTAATAGTATTCTCAGAAAAAATTCACGAAAATAGCGTTTTTTTCATGGTTTCATAGTAGAATCCTGCCTTAACCAATTTATTTAAACAATTTATTTATGTAATCTCAATTTATTTAAAAAAAATAGTTAAAAAAATCCCCATAAAGCCTATTTGTTCGGCCTCTAGAGTGGCCTAAAGCCTAAATAAATAATAAAAAGATACCATG
The DNA here is from genome assembly GCA_964007375.1 of Ophion obscuratus. Lineage (NCBI taxonomy): Eukaryota > Metazoa > Arthropoda > Insecta > Hymenoptera > Ichneumonidae > Ophion > Ophion obscuratus. The sequence goes on along the minus strand of OZ023313.1, from coordinate 71,774,219 downwards.
TAACAGCCAAAAGTAGTAATAAAATATACCATCGGTCTGAAAAATGAAGAAATAGTTTTTCGAAAAAAATGATGAAAATTAGCAATTTTTTCCTCGCCCAAAGGTATTCTCCCCTTTAAGGTAGTACGAGTTGTTGATTATTGTTGATATCACATTGTTGATATTACTATGCATGTTTGAGTGAAATTTCAGAACAGTCGACTATTTAGATTGGGAGATAATGGGTTGTAAAATAGCAACTCTTAAAACTGCAGGGTCTGCATTGAAATTTAGACAGAATAATTTTCCGTAAAAAAATATTTGTCCCCTATAATAAGAAGCCATATGGCAACACCGCAGAGCAGTATTGTTCAATATTTCGAGAAAAAAATAATTATCGTGTTCCTGAAGTTTTGTCATAAAAAAATAGTTGCATTAGTAATAAAAAATTAGTAATAATAATAATAATAATAATAAGTAATAAATATATAATAAGTAATAAATAATAATAATAATAAGTAATAATAAGTAATAAAAAATTAGTAATAATAAAAAAATACATGCAAAGTTTTGTCATAAAAAAATAGTTGCATCATAAATATAAATATTTCATATTGCTTATGTTATCTTCATTAACGAATAAAAGTGTTGGTTCATTCATAACGAATTAAAAACTTGGTTCGATTAAAAATTACTTCAAAATAAAAATTTGTGTTGCAGTATTATTTTAAATATGCCGCGCAAACTCACGTCATTGGACACGTGAGCGATGCGGTGTTGCCATAAGTCTTCTTATTATAGGGAACAAGTATTTTTTACGGAATATTATTCTGTCTAAATTTCAATGCAGATCCTGCAGTGTCAAAAGTTGGAATTTTTAAAGCCATTGTCTCCCAACCTAAATAGTCGATTGTTCTGAAATTTCACTCAAACATGCATAATGATATGAGCAATGTCTGCACTGTAAAAAAATTCTGAATAAAAATTAATACACAAGTGTAGAAAGTTTTTATGCGGATACCGCTTATGAAATTTCAGATACGATTTTGAAAATCCAAAACAGGTTATTTTAAACATGAAATTGTAGCTCCGTAATATTAATATACTTGTGCGTTTGAAAAATAACGCGCGCGTAAAAAAATGTTTACATCCATGTATATTGAAATCAAGAACCATTTGCTGATATCAATATACGAGCGTGTATTAAATTCGTTCGTATATTAAGGTCGTAAAATTCAATTCTTTTGTGCCTTAAATGTAGTGTAAATTTAATATAATTTTCACATTGTTTTATGTGATCTTCATCAGCGTTTATGAATTTTTTTTTCCATACCAGTTTCGCACTTTTAAATACATTTGTTGTGATCATGCATTGTACGTATCGTAAAATTCAGTTTCACATATATTATATTTTTCAGACTGCTGTAAATAAATTTCGAACTTCTTTTGTATTTTCGATGCTCTGTTTTTTATAGTTGATTTATTATACATCTGTAGTAATTTTCAATTGAAGACACGGGTTAATGCAATACATTTTCCACAAATTTACAAACTTGTCTTTGAAATTCCATGTTGCATCTATTAAATTCTATATCCACGTTAGAATTTCATGTTCCTGTTTTAAATTTACGGTACAAGTGTTTCAAATTTAAATCCATCTACTAAGTTCGTAAAATTCAATTCCCTTGTATCTTAAATGTACTGTAAATTTCATATCATTTTTTACAGTGTGGTTAAAATTTTAACAAAATCTATAGAAATCAAGATTGCGCGCTCGTACTACCTTAAACGCTTTTTTTTTCACGAAACTACTTATTTCAACCTGGTTGACATAAAATCTCGAATTCTATTCGACCGATTGACTTCGAATTTGGTGTGCACCTCCACCAAATTTATGGGTGAGTTATATTATAATTTAAGTGATATAAGAGTGAGTTATAATTTAAGGGATATTAATCCCTTTATCGTCCCTATCTCGGGCATTGCAAAATTGTCATTATTACCTTTAAAAAAATTAAACTTCGAACAAAGAGGGCGATAAAGTAACTTTTTTCAAACTTTGGCCATTGAAAGTTTTGTTCTCTTTGGTTCCTGCCATAATGACATTCCTATAGATCGAGAAAATTGGTTTTATTTCTGTCTCAGATTAACAACCTTTTTTTACTGCCATATTTAGACGCCCGTAACTTTTACAAATTTTTATTTTCTCGCGAAAGCTCTTTCTTTTTGTGAGTTCTTGAAGCATCAACAAAAATACTAGAAAATGGATGGTAAAAATATACACTTTTGCTTATCAAGCCCAAAAAAACGCCCGAAAGTCAGGCCTCTTACACTTTGCCGTTTTTTTAAAGGGGTTAGCCCACAGTAACGGGCACAAAATCATGTGCGAGTTGAACCATTTTTTTTCGTATGAAAAAGTGAATCACTCATCAAATTAATTACAAATCTATTTAGTATGAATATCAAGCTGTTAGAAAATATATATATATTTATTTTTTCGATGTACAAAATGGCCGACTGCTAATATTTTATTTTGTTATCTTTTTTTAGGCCCTCCGCGGCGTGACATTTATTAGGAGTACAACTTCGCAGTGACCGTTTTACTTAGAGAGCCACTGCGGCCGAAGTAGTGGCCCTAGCTCAATAAAAAAGTGGCACTTTAAACTAGAGGCTCTGCCAATGTAAACAATTTAAAAAAGCTAACGGATACGTGTATGCATTATAAAGTTATTGGCACTCAAACATGGCAACCTACGAGCCGAATTCTCAGCATTTGCGGGAACTGCTCCAAAGACAACAAAGGAAGGGATTTTTGCACCGGATTGTGACTGGAGATGAAAAGTGGGTTTACTACGATAATCCTAAACGCCAAAAATCATGGGGACTGCCTGGTCATATTCCGTCATCGACGCCCAAACCGAATATTCACGGATCCAAAGTGATGCTGTGTATCTGGTGGGACCAGCTGGGCGTTGTGTACTACGAGCTGCTCGAACCATCCGAAACCATCACAGGGGAACTCTACCGACGTCAGTTGATGCGCTTGAGTAAGGCACTCAAAGAGAAACGGCCACAATTCAACGAAAGACATGACAAGATGATACTGCAGCATGACAATGCCCGACCCCATGTTGCAAATGTCGTGAAAAAGTACTTGGAAACGCTGAAATGGGAGGTTTTATCCCACCCGCCGTACTCTCCAGACATTGCCCCTTCCGACTATCACTTGTTCCGGTCAATGGCACACGATTTGGCTGACCAGCACTTCGGTACTTACGAAGAAGTCAAAAATTGGGTCGATTCCTGGATTGCCTCCAAGGACCAAGACTTTTATCGACGCGGGATTCGAATGCTACCTGAAAGATGGGCCGAGGTCGTAGCTAGCGACGGGCAGTACTTTGATTAAAAAATATGTAGCCACTTTTTTATAATAAAGCCTTAAACTTTTGAAAAAAAAAAACGGTCACTGCAAAGTTGTACTCCCAATAGCATCCGCAATTTTTTTACCTAGAAGAAAAAACAAAAATTCTCGTCAATCTACATCAGAATACCTAGAGAAGTACGTACGGAATTTCAAAAATATTGTTTTATTCAAAAGTTGCAGGTATTTGAACTTAAAAAATGAATTTTCAGTGAAAAATTTCGTTATGACTGCTCATAAACTGCTCATAAAGTGAAAAGTTTTCGATTAATCAGAAATTCCGTACGTACTTCTCTGCAAAATGCAATTAGGAACATAACTTTTAAATTTGAAGTAAATCGAGTGAAAATTGTTGAAGTTATTTGTCAAGCCAATCGGAAAAAGAAGTTTCGAGAAGTTTCGAGTAGTCGGTCATTTTGTACTCCGAAAAAACTATATACTTTCTAACAACTTGATATTCAAACTAAATAAATGTGTAATTAATTTCAGGAGTGAATCACTTTTTAATTTAAAAAAAGACATTAAATTCGCACAGTGACTTTCCATTGTTATGTTTCATATGCCATATGTCGATTGTTCGATTTATTTCCAATCGTGTCGCGCAACTAAATGTTTCATCTTATCACAGATTTGGTCCCGCGCGTTTTTTTTTTTTTTTTTTTCAATTTTATTTGCCGTTACAATTAACTCGACTCACCATTATCGTCAATTCGGCTCGTTGCTCCTCGTTTTCCGTGTTTTTGTGGACGGCTTTGAGCAGAAGCGAGTATTTGGTCAAACGCTGCATCGGCTTGACGAGAATATCGAGAAGCCTCAGGCGGTTGCAGTCCTTTTGCGTCTCGCACCACTAGCGAATGAAAAAAAAAAAATTTAATGAACAAAAAATAGCAATAGACCGTCAAATTGACGATCAAAAATGTTGCACCCTCTCGGAGAATCGGCGAACCAATTTCGGGCTAATTGGGACACGAAATCGATCAATAAAGAATTTCGCAAAAAAAAAATCGAAAAAAACAACTTTACAAAAAAGATGCTAGCGGCAGTGTAACTTTCGTATTATAACGATAAAAAAAAAGTTGACACCTTCACCTTCAACTTGAAGCTTTAACTTGAACGTTATAAATGTACGAAAATATTTTGTGCAACTGATTGATTTTTGGACGGTCGATAAATCGATCTCTCGGTGATGTCAATTTCAATCGAACCTGAATGACGATTTTGACGTCTCGAAACACCTTAAGGGGGATTTTCTCTTCAACACCTTAAGGGGTCTTCTCTTTAACACCTTAAGGGGTCTTCTCTTTAAAAAATGACACACGCGCACGCACAAAGAAGCGTAAATCCATCCGCACAACCTCCACGTGTTACGCTTTGGATAATGCTAATGTCGGTGGTAAAAAAAATGACAGCGTCTTAAAAAAACGGACGATTTTTTTACTGACCGTGTACTTTGTCAATATTGTACAGATGAAATTTAACAATTTGGTTATCAAAGAACATTAAAAAAAAAAAAATTTCGATTTTTTTCCATGTCACACATTTTTTGATGAAAAGAATATTGATTCTTGCGAAAAAAAAAATCTTCCATTTAAATAAATGAGTAAAAGGTGAAAAATGTATCCTTTAATTCGTTCGTCGCAAAAGTGAAAATTTCAATCCTTTGGATCAAAGTGAAAGAAAAATAGCAACGGTTTAAATACTTGAGGGCTTCCTTGGGATACTTTGAGGTTATAAAAAAACCAAATCTATCCTCAGTCTATTCGTTATTTCTTGAGTTATCTCAAGTTTAGTGAAACTCCGTGGAAACGCGATTTTTTACCGTTTTTTCATTCAAGGTTTTCATAATGAAAAAAAATTGTTTATTAAAAAACACTAATGACACCTTTTAGAGGATACTTTGAAGTATTCAAAACCGTCCGTATATTTTTTGTACGATCATTAGTTCCCGAGTAATGAATGATCAAAGCCAAAAAGTTCTTTTTCGCTTCGAACGACGATAACTCAGCGAAAAATCATCGTGCAAAGCTCAGGAACCTCTCAAATTATAGCGGAAGAATCCAACCAAACGAGCATCATAGTTACGTTGCTAAAAAAAAATTTACCCAAGCCCGTGCACCTCTTAAAAAATGGGCAAAATGTTTAAAAAAATTTCTTTCGCGATCTCTTTGAGTTAACTCAGCAACGTTCACGGATAAAAATATTTGACCTACAGATCTCGAAACTAGAGACTTCCAGCTCCAATTTTCTTTTTTTTGTATTACTCTACTACCCCTTTTTGCCGAGTTATAGCCTTCTGAAAATCACCGAAAAACATCGATATTTTTTTCCGATCCTCTAATTGCTGTGCCTCGTGTATATATATTTTTTTTTCGATGTACAAAATGGCCGACTACTCGAAACTTCTCGAAACAGCTTTTTTTCCAATTGGCGTGACAAATAACTTCAACAATTTTCACTCGATTTACTTCGAAATTGAAGGTTATGTTTCAATATGCAATTGAAATATAACTTCGCAGAGAAGTATATACGGAATTCCTGTTTAATCGAAAACTTTTCATTTTATGAGCAGTTTATGAGCAGTTATAGCAAAATTTTTCACTAAAAATTCATTTCTTAAGTTCAAATATAAGGAGTACAACTTTGCAGTGACCGTTTTTTGCAAAAGTTTAAGGCTTTATTATAAAAAAGTGGCTACATATTTTTTAATCAAAGTACTGCCCGTCGCTAGCTACGACCTCGGCCCATCTTTCAGGTAGCATTCGAATCCCGCGTCGATAAAAGTCTTGGTCCTTGGAGGCAATCCAGGAATCGACCCAATTTTTGACTTCTTCGTAAGTACCGAAGTACTGGTCAGCCAAATCGTGTGCCATTGACCGGAACAAGTGATAGTCGGAAGGGGCAATGTCTGGAGAGTACGGCGGGTGGGATAAAACCTCCCATTTCAGCGTTTCCAAGTACTTTTTCACGACATTTGCAACATGGGGTCGGGCATTGTCATGCTGCAGTATCACCTTGTCATGTCTTTCGTTGAATTGTGGCCGTTTCTCTTTGAGTGCCTCACTCAAGCGCATCAACTGACGTCGGTAGAGTTCCCCTGTGATGGTTTCGGATGGTTTGAGCAGCTCATAGTACACAACGCCCAGCTGGTCCCACCAGATACACAGCATCACTTTGGATCCGTGAATATTCGGTTTGGGCGTCGATGACGGAATATGACCAGGCAGTCCCCATGATTTTCGGCGTTTAGGATTATCGTAGTGAACCCACTTTTCATCTCCAGTCACAATCCGGTGCAAAAATCCCTTCCTTTGTTGTCTTTGGAGCAGTTGTTCACAGGTGAAAAATCGGCGCTCGATGTCTCTCGGCTTCAACTCATGCGGGACCCAGTTTCCTTGCTTTTGGATCATACCCATATCCCGGAGACGTTTTGAAAAGAGCCTCTAGTTTAAAATGCCACTTTTTTTATTGAGCTAGGGCCACTACTTCGGCCGCAGTGGCTTTCTAAGTAAAACGGTCACTGCAAAGTTGTACTCCTAATACGAATAACTTTTGAATAAAACAATATTTTTTAAATTCCGTAGGTACTTCTTTAGGTATTCTAATGTTGATTGACGAGGATTTTTGTTTTTTGTTTTTTGTTCTGGGTAAAAAATTGTCGATGCTAAATGTCACGCCGCGGAGCGCGTAAAAAAAGATAACAAAAGGAAATATTAGTAGTCGGTCATTTTGCGCACCGAAAAAAAAATGTCTAACAGCTTGATATTCATATTAAATAGATGTGTAATTAATTTTATGAGTGAATCACTTTTTCATACGAAACAAAATTGTTAAATTCGCACATGATTTTATATCCGTTACTGTGGCCTAACCCCTCAACACACGAGCATAGTTAACACAACCGCTCAAATATCATAAGCAGTACTACTAGGCGCGCAGCAAAGTTTCCGGGTTTTTTTTTTACCAATGAAAAATCGATAATTTCAAGACAAATACAAAAAGTGGTTCATTCGAAGTATTGTCCCTCGCTATTTACACATTTTTGCCATCCCTCTGGGGATACATAAATACCGCGACGATAAAAAGACGCGTCTTTGGACTGAAACCATTCGTCCACCCAATTTTGTACTGCATCGTAATTGGCCAAGTGTAGCCCACCCAAGCCATGCGCCATCGACCGGAACAAGTGATAATCTGAAGGGGCCAGGTCTGGCGAATACGGCGGGTGCGATAGCAGATCCCATTTCAGTGTTTTCATGGTGTCCTGGACGATGGAACTGCGATGGCACGGAGCGTTGTCGTGATGCAATATCACACGTTCGTGTCTCGTGTCCCATTCTGGCCGTTTTTCGAGCAATGCGTGGTTCAAATTGATTACTTGTTGTCGGTAGCAATGCCCATTGACAGTTTCGCCCGGTTTCAGCAGCTCATTGTACACGATTCCTTTCAGGTCCCACCAAACGCAGAGCATTGTCTTTTTTCCGAAGCGATTTGGCCGTGCCGTCGATGTTGACGCTTCGCCAAGTGAAAGCCACGATTTTCCGCGTTTGGGATTCTCGAAATATCAGGTTGATAAAAAAGTTTTGTCGCAATAATTTCAATATAATTTATTTATTTATATATCTTATACAAAACATTTCTAATCGATAGTATATTCGCCATCGGTTTCTATGACACTCGACCATCTAGTTGGCAACTCATTTATTCCCTTTGCCCAAAACTGCGGCGGCTGGAACTCAAAGAAATTTGAAATATCCCTTCTGAGATCGTCGACGTTTTTGAAAGTTTTGTTTCTCAAATATGCCTTCGAATGTCTGAACAAATGGTAGTCAGATGGCGCGATGTCGGGAGAGTATGGTGGATGAGGAACGGTATTCCAGTGAAGCTCAGTGATTGTTTTGTGGGTTTCCTTTGCGACATGGGGTCTCGCGTTGTCGTGGAGAAGGTGCACAGTCGCGCGTCTTGGCCGTTTTTTTCTTCTAGCTTTTGCCAATTCCTGGAGATTCACGATGTATCGTGTAGAGGAGATCGTCTTACCTACAGGGAGAAAATTGTGAAACAGCATTCCCTTTGCGTCCCAGAAACAGCACAACAAAATCTTTTGTGAGTGACGATCAGATTTCGGTTGGTGTGGCGGTTTTTCTCCGATAGGAAGCCAGTAGGCTAAACGCGTTCTGTTATCATACAAGACCCAGCTTTCATCTCCCGTCACAAGATCTTCTAAAAACTCCTTGCGATGGTGGCGAAGCAGGAGAGACTGGCAGATGGTCACGCGACAGTTCTTATTGTCGTCGGTGAGACGGTGGTGGTATCCATTGAGCTAGAAACTTCCTGTATCCCAAGTTGTGTAAGTGATTGACTATTGACGGTTGGGTGCAGCCAAGTTCTCTTGCTAGCTCGTACCTACTTGCTTCCGGTTTTTCTTTGATGCAGCGGAGTAATGCTTCATCATCGATGGTCGACGGTCGTCCGGAACGTTCCTTATCTTCAAGGCTTGTGTCTCCAGATTTAAAACGATTGAACCAACCGCTGGACTGTTCGATGAGAAACTACGTTCTCGCTGAATGCATCCTGTATATTTTTAGCAGTTGTGCTTGCGTTCGTGCCGCGCCGCCACTCGTAAAAAATGATCGCTCGAAATTGCTCCTGCGAGATCGAAGCCATTTCTGTCCACTAGAACGCGCGCTCGCCCTTTTATACCCTGTCACGCGGAAGAGTAGAAAACATTCTAGAATATTCTCGACATAGCTCGATGTCATATTGCGTCGATACGTAAAAAGACATTTTAAAAAATTTTGCGACAAAACTTTTTTATCAACCCGATATATCCATTTTTCATCGCCAGTAACAATTCGATGCAGGAAACTCTTTCTGTTCTGCCGCAAAAGCAACATTTCGGAAGTGGCTCTTCGATTTTCCATTTGTCTCTCAGTCAACTCATGCGACACCCACTTTCCTTCCTTGTGAATTTTTCCCATGGCGTGCAAACGTTTCGAAATATTGGGAGTACAACTTTGCAGTGACCGTTTTTTTCAAAAGTTTAAGGCTTTATTATAAAAAAGTGGCTACATATTTTTTAATCAAAGTACTGCCCGTCGCTAGCTACGACCTCGGCCCATCTTTCAGGTAGCATTCGAATCCCGCGTCGATAAAAGTCTTGGTCCTTGGAGGCAATCCAGGAATCGACCCAATTTTTGACTTCTTCGTAAGTACCGAAGTGCTGGTCAGCCAAATCGTGTGCCATTGACCGGAACAAGTGATAGTCGGAAGGGGCAATGTCTGGAGAGTACGGCGGGTGGGATAAAACCTCCCATTTCAGCATTTCCAAGTACTTTTTCACGACATTTGCAACATGGGGTCGGGCATTGTCATGCTGCAGTATCACCTTGTCATGTCTTTCGTTGAATTGTGGCCGTTTCTCTTTGAGTGCCTTACTCAAGCGCATCAACTGACGTCGGTAGAGTTCCCCTGTGATGGTTTCGGATGGTTTGAGCAGCTCATAGTACACAACGCCCAGCTGGTCCCACCAGATACACAGCATCACTCTGGATCCGTGAATATTCGGTTTGGGCGTCGATGACGGAATATGACCAGGCAGTCCCCATGATTTTCGGCGTTTAGGATTATCGTAGTAAACCCACTTTTCATCTCCAGTCACAATCCGGTGCAAAAATCCCTTCCTTTGTTGTCTTTGGAGCAGTTCCCGCAAATGCTGAGAATTTGGCTCGTAGGTTGCCATGTTTGAGTGCCAATAACTTTATAATGCATACACGTATCCGTTAGATTTTTTAAATTGTTTACATTGGCAGAGCCTCTAGTTTAAAATGCCACTTTTTTATTGAGCTAGGGCCACTACTTCGGCCGCAGTGGCTCTCTAAGTAAAACGGTCACTGCAAAGTTGTACTCCTAATACATTGCCGAGTCACATTTAATGCCTCGGCAAGTTGATCTTCCGTTTGAGTGTCATCTTCATCCAATAACGCTTGCAGATCGGCGTCCGCAAATGTTTGCGGTCTTCCCGAGCGCTCCTTGTTCCCAGTCTCAAAATCGCCACTTCTGAACCGCTTGAACCAATCTTCACACGCTGTTTTTGATGGTATACGTTCGCCGTAGGCCTCCTCACGTAACCGACGTGCTTCGGCTGCTGTTTTTTTTTTAGGTTGAATCAGAAAAGCAATGATTCCCGCAAATGCTGTTTATTTGGCACAAACTTTGACATTTTCGAGGCTAGAAAAAAGCTCGTTGTGTTGCGATATTTGTTTATATTACAACTGGGTATTCTTAACAGATGCCCAAGCTATAAAGACACCCGATTTCAGAACTGTATGCGGACAACACGTGTCGCTAGCGCCATCCATGTGTGAAACCCGGGAACTTAGTTGCGCACCGAGTATATCTTAGGCACTAACCATGACTATAAAATATTGTTCTCCCCTCAGGGTAATATAAAATATGGTTCAAGTTACCATACATTTCTCCCAGTGCAATAAATCGATTTTTTTAAATTCCAAGCTCACGCATACCGTCGTTATTTTCAGTTTATAACCTTCTCATTTCGAAATCACTGTCGTTCTATACTTGGCCATTCGAAGTGTTGACCCCCACCCTAAAGCGCATACTTCGTACGTCACCCCCCCCCCCCCCCCCAAAGGCCAGTAACAACCTCGACACGAGCCCTCGAAACTTCCAACGTACACGCGAGCGAAGTCGCGGCCAGAAGCCAACACGCGTGTCCCTTCGCGTTGACGATCGACCGTAAAATCGAAAATCGTACCCACCACGAGATAAGCCGTGAATAATTCGTTGTCGTTCAGCCGATCCCTGCAATACTGCTGGCATTTGCTCTGCTCCGAGCAGTATCTCGTATAGGGTGCAAAAGTTTGCTCGAACGTTTCGAAGCCGTGAAGCAAATGGCCAGGATCCAACGGGTTTCCAGTTGACTTGGCAGCTTTTATCATGCCCAGTACGTGCTCGCTCCAGAAGTAACGATTCGCCGTGTAAATGTCGGGTATATTGCTGAACAATCGCGTACGATCGACCTCGTTCAATATGTTCGACGCTTGTAAGCTGCACAAACACGCCATGAAGAGCTGCGTGAGAAGAACAAACAAAAAGAACGAAAAGAAACGATAATGGCTTCAAAGATGCGCCTTGGGACGGGACAAATCGGAAATGACAAAACGACAAAATCGGATTTTGGTTATTCTTTGGATAAGTAACTTTGACGATGTTTTTGTTGCTATTTTCTCATTTATTGGGTTATGATGATATTCAGTCGGAGGAAGCTGACAGTTTTCATTAAGGGGTCTTCTCACTTTACACGCAAAAAAGGCTATTTTCGTGAATTTTCTTTTTAAGTTTATATTATAAATATTGATATAAAAGTTGTTACACTTAACGGAGACTTTGTCCTTGAAATTTAGCGGGAGATGTTAGCGGCTCAAGATGAGCAGCTAGAAGAAGAGGAGGGATGCCTCTATGGACCAGGCATTGCCGATTAGCGGTAATTATAAACACATTTGCGTAAACACATTACAAAACTTTAAACGCGTTTTTCTCGAAAACACGTTTTTAAAAATGGCTGACATTCTCCTGACCGTTGTAATTAACATATCGACCTGAAATTTGGAGAGCATACTCGGAAAATATGTCTTCACGGAATGACGGATCGTTTTTTCGATAGATACATTTTTGCATTTATTATTTATCTTTTTATGCGAAAAAAAACACGAAAATTCGATTTTCTTTTCAATTGCCGCCATTTTCCGAAATTTGTACTAAACGAAAAACCCATCCGTCATTCCATGACCAAAGGGTCACAGATTCATAATATGCTTTGAATTTGTGTTTCAGATCAACAAAGAGGGGGGCAGTGATGTCAGCCGTTTACCCCCCGCGATTTGAGGATCTGTTTTCGCGGAGCTGCAATGGCCGCCATTTTGGTTTTTTTTTTCCAATAAAATTTTTTTTAACGTTCTGTATATCATGAATAAAAGCAAGAAAAAACCGCACTCAAAAAGCTTTACTCGTTTCGTTTAAAAAAAATAAAATGTAAACACCTGAAATATGGCACTCCAAGGACAAAGTCTCCCTTAAGGCGGGATATACATTTGCAATGATCAAAAAATCGATTTGTTTTTTTTCTTCTTTAAACGATAGAACTATACAGGGTGTCCCAAAACTCAACGATAATCTGAGACCGGATGAAAGGCCAAGTTATACCAGTTCTGGGAAAAATAAAAAAAAATCCATATCACTCAGTTCGGCGATAATAGACATTTAAAAAAAAAGTTGAAATTCGACACCCTTGGTCGCATTTTCAAGTCCTGTGATTACCAATGTCACAATTTCGCTGTGATTTTTTTAATTTCGTGATCTTCATTAACGACGCTATTAATCGCAACTACAAATGAATGCAAACAACATTGTTAATTTAATAAAATGAGTTAAGTTGTAGTGAGTCATGGTTCACAAAAATATTGTTAGTTAACTTTGACACTTCATTTTGAAAAAAAAATGTACTACACTACCCTTGGCAAGTTGTTTCAAAAGATGGCGCATTTAATCAAGATTTCAAAATGGTGCAACACTTGCCACTTTTCTTGCCATTAAAAATTTTATGTCTTATTTTTTTCAAATTGAGCTCATTTTGAACAACTCAACATTAGGAATTTTTGTTACTAAAATTTGTTATTTTTTGTTTCCGGTCTGAAATAAAATTATTATTTTTAGTAAAGAGGTAATTGAGTCAGTTAATAACCAGTTTATTGTAAAAAACATATGTTTTTTACAATAAAAATTGGTTATTAACTGACTCAATTACCTCTTTACTAAAAATAATAATTTTATTTCAGACCAGAAATAAAAAATAACAAATTTTAGTAACAAAAATTCCTAATGTTGAGTTGTTCAAAATGAGCTCAATTTGAAAAAAATAAGACATAAAATTTTTAATGGCAATAAAAGTGGCAAGTGTTGCACCATTTTGAAATCTTGATTAAATGCGCCATCTTTTGAAATAACTTGCCAAGGGTAGTGTAGTACATTTTTTTTTTTCAAAATGAAGTGTTAAATTTAACTAACAATATTTTTGTGAACCATGACTCACTAAAACTTAACTTATTTTATTAAATTAACAATGTTTTTTGCATTAATTTGTAGTTGCGATTAATAGCATCGTTAATGAAGATCACGAAATTGAAAAAATCACAGCGAAATTGTGACATTGGTAATCACAGGACTTGAAAATGCGACCAAGGGTGTCGAATTTCAACTTTTTTTTAAAAATGTCTATTATCGCTGAACTGAGTGATATGGATTTTTTTTTATTTTTCCCAGAACTGGTATAACTTGGCCTTTCATCCGGTTTCAGATTATCGTTGAATTTTGGGACACCCTGTATATGAGGTATTCCACGTGAATCCGGTGGACTTTTCCCCTGACTGAATGGAATCAGATTCCATTGACTATAAAAGACACTCTGAATTTTTTTTACATTTTTTGAAACAAACTTAGCAAAAAAAAATTCTCCGAAAAAACGCTCCGATTTAAAAATCTTAAAAAATTCCCAAAAATGCGTGATTATATGTAAAAATTTTCGAGCTATCACCCGCCGTGGATGTACGATTTTTGCTGTGCTTTCTGAGCGATCGACGTTTAAAAAATCCGAAAAAATTCAAGAACCGCTTACTTCGGGCGAATAGTTAAATATTTTGATACCCAGAATTAATTTTTTTGACCATTTTTTAATAACCAAATCACAATCATGGACCTTGAACAGTTAGCAGTCAATTTTTCGGATTTTTTGAAACGTAAATCGCACAGAAAGCACAGAAAAAGTCGTACTTCCGCTGCGGGTGATAGCTTGAAAATTTTTACATATAATCACGCATTTTTGGGAATTTTTTCAGATTTTTAAATCGGGGCGTTTTTGTTTTAACAAATTTGTTAAAAAATTCCCTATATTATCACGTGTTTCCGCGACCCCACAACTATAAGTGTTCCCGCGAATACCTCAAAACTTTCTATGGCAGGGGGGGAAGGTGAATTTCAGCTTCCCCCGACTGAATATCATCATTTATAACCAGATACATGAGAAAATAGCAAAAAAAAATGTAGCTTCGTTTTTCGGAAAAGTCACCTAAAGAATTACCCGGTTTTTTTTTGGCCGATTATTTATTACGCAGTTACGTGGAGAACGGCTGTTGCAATTATTTTTGGGTCTGTTTCCGAAAAGAACATATCTCCAATGAATTTGGAATTTTGTGTACCCGTGTATTTTTACTCGCTGATCTCGAATGTGATAGTGAAAATACCCGCGAATTCGATTTTCAAGGTCAAAACTCACAAAAACGAATTTTTTAAAAAGTATTACGATTTTATTGTAATAAATGTTGATCTTAGAGAAAAATATTTCCTACAAAAGTTGTAGCGCTATACGGTTTTGCAGTTTCTATACAATTTTCTATACAATATTCAGTCAGAGGTTCGTGGCGGAAGTGGGCAGTTGAAGGGTTAATAATTATTTTTCATTCAGTATTTGTTTATTTAACTTAATTTAATAATAATAATTATAATTATAACAATTATTATTATTATTATTGAATGATAATTATAATAATAATTGTTTTTTGCAAAAATTTATATTGTTTTTATATTCCGTGTATAATAGTCTGTAATTGAATTGATACAATATTTTAGTTATTTTTATTATTTCTTCCATTGTATTTTATTTTTATTTTTATTTTTATTTTTATTTTTTCCATCATTTATTCCATTATACGCGGAATCTTTTTATATTCCGTGTATAATAAGTGTATAATTGAATTGATACAATTAAATTATTATTGAATTGTATCAAAAGATCATCGATCAATTGTACGAAAAACTGCCAGTTTCTGTTCCATACAAATGAGTCCGAAAAAGCGTAAAATTTCTTTTTTTTTCGATTTCTTTTCTTTTCGAGTCGAAGTCACGAGGGTTGCAATTGTTTTCGGAGCTTAATGAGCGTGGACTCGTGCGTCGGTGCCTGCACTTCTAGTAGAGTGGCATTTGAAATAGCGAAATCGAAAAAATATTGAAATTGAATGGAGAAACACTCACGTCCGTAACAACTTTCAATGTTCTTATGTAAGCGGCCTCGGTCTGCGCCAATTCCCAAAGTGCGGTTTGTTGTTGCTGTTGTTTCTCCGTCAGACGATCCGAATTCTCGACTATGTCGTGCCAATCGTCCTCCAGGCTGTACAGAGCTGACGAACGCGAGTACGAATTAATGGTAAAAAAAAGGGACAAGCGAAAACGAAAGAGTAATGGAATTATTTGATGTAATAAATAGAATTATTTATCGAAATAATAATAAAATAATAAAATTCATCAGAATAATCATAAATACTATAAATAAAATAAAATTTAAATAAATTACTAGAATAATAGTAAACAGAATTGTTTATTAGAATAATGATAAATAAAAATGAATAATTAGAATAACAATAAACAGCATTATTTCCTAGAATAATTATAAATGAAATTATTCATTGGAACAATAATAAATATAATTATTTAGAGAATTTGGCGAATACAATAACGAATAATCGTTTCGATTAAAAAAAAGGGACAAGCGAAAACGAAAGAATAATAGAATTATTGTTGTAATAAATAGAATTATTTATCGAAATAATAATGAATATAACTATTCCCTGGAATAACAAAGAATATAATTTATTATTAGAATCATCATAAAATAAAATAAATAAAATAAAAATAAATAGAAAATAAATTGCTAGAATAATATAAATAGAATTGTTTATTAGAAAAATGATGAATAAAAATGAATAATTCGAATAACAATAAACAGCATTATTTCCTGGAATAATTATAAATGAAAATATTCATTGGAACAATAATAAATATAATTATTTAGGGAATTTGGCGAATACAATAACGAATAATCGTTTCGATTAAAAAAAAAGGGACAAGCGAAAACGAAAGAATAATGCAATTATTGTTGTAATAAGTAGAATTATTTACCGAAATAATAATGAATAAAACTATTCCCTAGAATAACAAAGAATATAATTTATTATTAGAATAATAATAAAATAAAAATAAATAATAAATAAGCTACTAGAATAATATAAACAGAGTTGTCTATTAGAATAATGATATAAAAAAATGAATAATTAGAATAAAAATAAACAGAATTATTTCCTAGAATAATTATAAATAAAAATATTCATTCGAACAATAATAAATATAATTATTTAGAGAATTTGGCGAATACAATAACGAATAATCGTTTTGATTAAAAAAAGGGACAAGCGAAAACGAAAGAATAATAGAATTATTGTTGTAATAAATAGAATTATTTATCGAAATAATAATGAATATAACTATTCCCTAGAATAACAAAGAATATAATTTATTATTAGAATAATAATAAAATAAAAATAAATAATAAATAAATTACTAGAATAATATAAACAGAGTTGTCTATTAGAATAATGATATAAAAAAATGAATAATTAGAATAAAAATAAACAGAATTATTTCCTAGAATAATTATAAATAAAAATATTCATTCGAACAATAATAAATATAATTATTTAGAGAATTTGGCAAATACAAAAACGAATAATCGTTTTGATTGAGAATAATAATGATTTTTTATCGAATGTCCGAAGGCTCAATACAAATCTCGTTTCGTTGGAAAAGATTTTTTTTGTTTCCATTTTATAAAAACGCTTCTTTTCTTCTTCATTCCTTGCTCTCCCTCCGATAGGGAAGACAAATGGAAATACAATACGTAACGGCAGTGGACGGGGGGGGGGGGGGGGGGCGAAGTGTATCTAGCAAGAGAATAAATTGAAGCTATTTTGCGGGAACGAAGAATGGCCAAGGTAACTTCACGAGCGAGCCGTATACCCAACGGTATTTTTATACACACAGAAAGGGATCGCGTGGAGATTCGAGACTTCCATTATCCGCTCGTAAAACTCCGTAAATTTCCACGAGAGCTCGCAACGCATCCTCGTGAAAATTTATTTATTCATAAGTCGAAATATAGATACGAACCGGAGTGAATATTATGCACGTATCCATATACCTACCGATATTTCGAGTCACATAACCGAAAGATCGATAAAAAATACTTATACGTAGTGTTTTGAAAAGCTCGCGAGGTAAGCTATAAGAATATACAATAAAAAATAAGGCTACTGATGAAAAATTTCGTAGTTGACCTTCCTATGACCTTGGCGCTTATACCCAAGGTCCAACTGACATTGCCATCTTTTTACCCACTCGAAGCGAAACGACTTTTACTTCAAACATTTTTCATTAAAATCCGTACTTTCTGAAATAAAAGCTCGTAACACTTGATCCGGGACACCCTGTATATAAGTCTCTAAGTACATACAGATAAATATATATTAAAAAAGTATATATGGCCGATAAAAGTTTAACTTACGAAGTTGCCAACACTCGACATTTAATTGCCCAGCCTTTAATTATTTATTATTTCATCTTTCTCGAAAGCGATACAGTGTGAAACTTGTGGAAACTTTCAAGTCGAACTTTCATTCAACATATATCTAAGTGGAAAAAAAACATCAGTATCCTTTAACGTCCAGTGGCGAAACGGCCTGTTAAAACCGAACGTATATATATATATATATATATATATATATATATATACACATATATAACTTGTATTATTGTAGATCTCGTTTTCTCATAGTCTTTAGCGTTATCGTGCGCGACTATTGCACGAAGAGGCGAAGGAGCAGGAGGCAAAGATTTGGCGTGTCTTGGTCGCCCACGTGGCACGACGATATCTCGATCCTCACTTTCGTGCTGGAGTACTCTTCACCCTCCTCCGCGTTCTCTTTATGATACACGAGGGTAATAACGATTTGGCTGTCTTGCTGCTGAACGACGTTTTCTGTTATTACACCAGTATAGGATATCCTACCGAAGGGCCTCCGTCCGCAGACGCGGCGGATTTAGACGGCCAAAGCACGAAGCAATCGAAGATGTATCACGCATGCATGGCCAAGCCAAAAAGTCTCGTTCGATCTGAACCTCGACAAACGTGTCGTGAAGTATCAAACACAAATTTCACAATGTCGGAATTTTTCCGAATCACAAAGTGCTCTTATGCCGATCGAAGGAAACTTTTAGCTGGGAATGTACGTGTGGCAAATATACAGAGTACAAAAAAGTGAGCGACAATAATGAACAGTTAGATACTGGACGAAATTCTGAGTCTAAAAGTCCTGAGGCGTTTTCGAATCGCGTAAACACCTGGCGAGTTATTAATTATCAACGTCGACCAATCAGAAGCGCGACCGCGAGGTGAGGGGCTCGCGTCTCTTCCCGGGCTCCGCCCCGTAGCCAGCTCGCCCTCTGTCCACCGGATATCTAATATGTATCGAACACAAATTTCACAATTTCGGATTTTTGCCGAACCACAAAGTCCTCCGAATCTGATCGAACGAAACTTTTGGCTGGGAATGTACGTGTGACACGTACAGGGTAGCGGAAAAGTGAACGATAATAATGGACAGTTGGATTCTGGACGAAATTCTGAGTTAAAAAGTCCCGAGGCGTTTTTGGATCGCGCAAACGCCTGGCGAGTTATTAATTATCAACGTCGACGAATCAGAAGCGGGGTCACGTAGTGGGGAGCTCGCGGCTGCTCGTGCGCTCCGCCCACCGAATAACTAGTATATTGAACACAAATTTCACAATGCCAGATTTTTGCCGAATCACAAAGTCTTCCGATTCCGATCAAACGAACCTTTTGACTGGGAATGTACGTGTGACATATACGGGGTATCCAAAAAGTCAGCGACAATAATGAACAGTTAGATTCTGAAAGAAGTTCCAAGTCGAAAAATCCTCAGGTGTTTTTGGATCGGACAAACGTCTGGCGAGTTAATAATGATCAACGTCGACCAATCAGAAGCGGGGCCACGTGGTGGGGAGCTCGCGGCTGCTCGTGCGCTCCGCCCACCGAATAACTAGTATATTGAACACAAATTTCACAATGCCAGATTTTTGCCGAATCACAAAGTCTTCCGATTCTGATCAAACGAAACTTTTGACTGGGAATGTACGTGTGACATATACGGGGTATCCAAAAAGTGAGTGACAATAATGAACAGTTAGATTCTGAACGAAGTTCCAAGTCGAAAAATCCTCAGGTGTTTTTGGATCGGACAAACGCCTGGCGAGTTAATAATGATCAACGTCGACCAATCAGAAGCGGGGCCACGTGGTGGGGAGCTCGCGACTGCTCGTGCGCTCCGCCCACCGAATAACTACTGAGTATCGACCACAAATTTCACAATGCCAGATTTTTGCCGAACCACACAATCTTCTGATTCTGATCAAATGAAACTATTGGCTGGGAATGTACGTGTGGCATATACGGGGTATCCAAAAAGTTAGAGACAATA
Source organism: Ophion obscuratus (assembly GCA_964007375.1). Lineage (NCBI taxonomy): Eukaryota > Metazoa > Arthropoda > Insecta > Hymenoptera > Ichneumonidae > Ophion > Ophion obscuratus. The sequence continues at coordinate 71,754,365 of OZ023313.1, read as the reverse complement.
ATGAACAGTTAGATTCTGAACGAAGTTCCAAGTCGAAAAGTCCTGAGGTGTTTTTGGATCGGACAAACGCCTGGCGTGTTATTAATTATCAACGTCGACCAATCAGAATCGCGCCCGCGTAGTGAGGAGCGCACGCTCTCCGCGCGCTCCGCCCCCGAATGTGCTCGTACCCGTCGCGCGCTTCTGATCCGTCACCTTTGATAATTGATAACCGGCCAGGGGTTCATCCGATCCAAAAACGTCTCAGGACATTTCGATTCAGAATTTCGTCCCTAATCTAACTGTTTATTATTTCCGCTCACTTTTCGGGCACCCTGTATATGACACGTACATTCCGAGCCAAAAGTTTCGTTTGATCAAAATTACAGTACTCAACGACGTAAATAAAATCTGAAAAAAAATACTCATAAATCGTAAACGATTGTTCGTAATTACCTTCCTCGTTGGACGTGATATCGTAAGGCGGTTGCATTTCCGGAAGACGTGGAACACCGTGCTTCGTGTAGCCGTTGAGTTGTTCGACGAGCATTTCCATCTTGGTGCCTTTCGTATTCGTGAAAAAGCCGCTCCAGCGCTGCTTGCTCGCCTTGAGTCCCGCAGCCCCAGCGGAACTCTTGGCGTTCGCGAGCGCCGCCGTAGCGTTATTTCCGACCTCCGAATCGACACTCGAGTCCTCGGTCGAGACGCTGAAGAAGCGACCGCTCCGACCACGGTAGCTCTTTATTAACACAATTCGATAAATTCGAAATTAAAGAAGAAAAAAAAACGACAATGACGAAGGGTCTCGAGGTTTATAAATTGTCTGCTTTCTCGAGAATGCAAAATGCAAACAAAAAAACAGCGAGCACATACCCCACCCGTCTTGCGCAAGGAGACATTCTGATTGCTTCTCTGGCTCGCCGAACGTGACGCGATTTTTTCGTCCTTAGCTGCAAGAGCGTGGGGAAAGAGAAAAAAATTCAATTAATGTATAGTTCGCTCGAATGAGGTTCGAGCGATGCTCGGAGATGAGAAACGAGGGGCAGCGGGAGCACCGAGGGAATTGAAAATTGTATATTTTGATGCGTTATTTCCAGAGATTATAATGTCAAGGCAATATCGTCACAAATTAAAGACAAATTCATCCAAATTAACGAGTACTGAATTACATTTATTTTTCATATCGCCGGATGTGTATGTATATTTCGCGCGATTTTTTCACTTTCGTTATGGTTACGAATAAATGAATAGCCAACTAAGCACTAACGTCCGTCTTCGATTTTGAGCAAAGGAGAACAAAATAGAGATTTGAGAGGATCAGTCACTAAAGCTCAAAAGATTACAAAAAAAAAACTTATACCAGCGCAAAGGAGCCCCAACTTCTTTCGAAAATTTCCGAAAGCAAAGCATATAAACAAAGGAGGACAAAATAAAAACCTATGATACAGGAAAATTTAAAAAATTTGCTATCATTCGGAAATCGTATCGTAAAACGTATCGCAGTTTATGAACAAGTTTTTGCAACTGTAGAATAATTACTGTTTTGAATTTTTTTTTTGCATTTTAAGGCCATCCTAAGGTCATGATATTGTAGATAATCGATTTTGTTTTTTTTGTGCTTTACATTGGTGGGCAATAAAACATAAGGGGGTTTCCCTTTAAAGAAGTGGAGGTGACCTTGGAGTCTGGTTGATACCTTCAGTTGAAAAAAATGTAGAGGTCCCAAAATGTAGACATTGACGAATCGTGCAAATTTTGTATCCGACTTTTTTGTCTAAAATAAGTATTTATACGTGTTTTTGAGTCACTAACTTCTAATGCATCACCCTGTATATATATATATAAATCATGATCATGACACAATTTTTTCCTCGACTAAAAGTATCTCCCCCTTAAAATATATATATATATATATATGTGTGTGTGTGTGTGTGTGTGTGTGTGTGTGTGTGTGTGTGTGTGTGTGTGTGTATTAAGGGGGAAGTCGAGGAAAAAAATTGATGACGATCATGATTTTTTTTTTAAGGAAAGATATATTCACTATTTTTTAGACTTAGGGGATGTTTTATTAATACTTTTGGCTGTTAGATGGCGTTTTTTAAATGATTAATCATTAAAAATGGCGGAGGTAAGGCACGGTCTTTTAAACTGCATTTTTGAAACTGGCGTGACGTATAGCTAAAAAACTAATCGACCGATTCTGATGAAATTTGGTATAAATCTTTTAAACCTTATTGTCTAAAACATGACCCTAAAAGTTTTCGAAAATGAAGAAAGAGTATTTTTTGTTGCAAAATGTAACCATTTTATTCAGAAAATTCAATCTTTTCGTTTTAAAGCGTTCCATTTAATTGATTTTCAGCATTTCGGACTTTTCCTTCGTTCATATTTCGCGTATGAGGTTAATGAAAGAAAAATCTTCGTTAGTTTTTCTTCAGATTGATCCCGTTCACGCTACGTGTCACGCCGTCTGACAACATCCGCCGCAACACGTTCAGAAGACCGTACCATACCTCCCCCACTTTTAAAGATCAATAAATTAAAATCCACCATGTAACAGCCAAAAGTAGTAATAAAATACACCCTAAATCTAAAAAATCGTGGCGAAATCTTTCTTTTAAATTTTTGTAATAAAAATCAGCCTTTTTTTCCTCGCCTAAAGTTATCTCCCCCCCCCCCCCCCCAAACATGACGTTCAATTTGGCAGCCCCGAGTCATCTTATTAAGGACGATGCATTAAGATGGAAGTCGATCGAAAAAACAGCATCCCTCTCCCTCCCCCTCTCTCCCCCTTGCCCCCTCTCTCTCCCTCTCCCCCTCTTACCCTCTCGCCCTCTCCCTCCCCCCCTCTCCCTCCCCCCTCTCCCTCCCCC
>OZ023313.1:71749747-71751313 GCA_964007375.1 Ophion obscuratus | reverse complement strand
GATCTATACGCTCAGGGTGGCTGTTTGTAAGTGCACAAAAAAAAGAAACGAAAAGACGTTCGCCTCTCGAATTACGACCTCAACCTTCGGTCGTTTCTTCTCGTCGCGCGGAAACTTTTTCCCTCCGAACGCCCATCGAATTGAGGTAACAGTTTCGCCGCGGTTAATCCTCGAGCGCCGAAAAAAAAAACTTATTTTACTTCTACTTTATGACGCCGACCTAAAAAGTTTTTCGGGACCACACGCGCGAGATATCGGCGAGCCCATAGATCGTACTTAAAGTTTCTCGAATTCTCGACAAGTAGTTGGTGTCCGTGCATGGTCAGACCGACTCCCGAGCACGGAGTAAAGGAAAGAAAAAAGAAGAAGGGGGTAGAGAAAACAAAAGGATTTCGCAAAATCCAGAAACTTTTGCTACCAAAGCGAAACTCGTTGGAATTCGTGAGTAATGTTGGGGCTCGTATCATTCGTTGCACTTTCCTGTCCGCTTGTTTTTTTCTCCCATAATTAAACTGGAAAATATCCTTTAAATTTATCAGCATTATTATTATTATTGATATTGTATTTAAAAATGATTTATTATGTTATATTTATTGTTTTTTGATAGGTTTTTAAATATTTTGTCTTTGATAACATAGTTATTATCATTATGAGGCACATGCCATTATCATTGGTTTTTTGTTTATTATTTATATTGATGTTATTATTGTTATTGATATTATTACATTTAAACACATGGAAGGGAAGAAAGATGATAGTGTCAATTTTCTGTGATGGTAAATATTTTTCGTACAATGGAATAAAATCGCTCCAATTTCACTTGAAACTTTCAAGTCTCATAAATCAAAGAAACTTATCCACCGCGTTTCGAAAAGCTCTCGAGGTAAGCTATAAATATATACAATAAAAAGTAAGGCTTCTGATTAAAAATGTCGAGCTTGATCTTCATGTGACCTTGGCGATTATATAGAAGGTTAAATTGACATTCTCATATTTTTCCCTCTTCTAACGACACAACTTTTACTGGAAACTTTTTTCATTATAATTCGTATTTTCCGAGATATACGCTCGTAACGCTTTATCCAAGACATCCTACATATGACATATTAGAATTTAATATAATAAATGGTTCTTCGTTAATTATTAAATTTTGAGCATCGTTGAAAATGCTACTAGTATATTAATATAATATTAATCAAATGTTAATTTTTAATATTTATAAAATAATTAATATCATAAAATAATTTACGTGCATAAACATGTGTATAATAAATTTAGGCAAAAAAATGTCTAAAAATGCCTATTATTTGATCATTGAATGCGTAGATTATTTAATCCGTATATTAATTAAATATTAATTATTTCTAATTATAAAATAATTTATATAAAATGGTTAAGTACATTTTATATATGATAATTGGATAAATGTAATTAATAATATTGATTAAATATGATAAAATTATTTGTGCATAAAAAGTGCATAATAAATTTGGTTGAAAAAAATGCCCTAAAAAATGACTACAATTTGATTCCTGAAACCGTAGATTATTCATATTTTCCGCAGAG
>OZ023313.1:71707247-71747247 GCA_964007375.1 Ophion obscuratus | reverse complement strand
TCAGTGACGTTGTTGATTTTTCATGTTTTTAAATAAAAATTTACACAATAAAAGTTTAATGTGTGCTTAATAAAATACCGTTTTTTCAAATCCCAAATAAATAATCTACTTGACGAAAAAAAATCGACTTTTTTTCGGTCCGTCACTTTCATTATTATTGTTATTATGGTATTGACTTTCATGAAAAATGTTCACTTGGTGAGGAAAAAAAAATGCATACAGTATTCATAGTTATTTCGAAACCTGATTAAAATTTCAATTGACCATCTCGTTGGTTTTCGTTTATCCGAGCTCGAGTCATTTGTGTCCAATTTAATGCGAACCATTTATTGATAGGACCCATACGCGAGAAGAGAGAACACGAAATGCGTGCGCGGTTCGCAATCCAACCGCAAGGCAATCACAAATTGGACTCCACAGATATAGAATTCAATATGGGCTCGTATAACAAGATCAGCTCGGTGTAAACACATTTGTGCAGTATTCCCGTCAATATTGCAATTATATATTGTCATATACATATATGACAATATATTGCCAATAAGTGTAATTTTATTCATAAAATTTATTTACCGGTAATACGAAGGTGTTTCCCACCAAGGCTGGAAGTTTCAGTAGTAAGAATCGGCAGCGGATTTGAAAAAGCTTCGAGAAGTACATCTACGCGGCCCAAATCGATTCCGCGACGCTCGCAGGCAGCTCCGAGTGCTTCACTGTAACGAAAAAAAGAAAAGTTTAAATTCTTTTTTCACGGAAAGAAGAGAAATTTAAATTCTTTTTTCACGCAAAAAAGAAAAGTTTAAATTCAAAAACAAAAAATTACATTATACCTAAAAAAATGTATATCTATAGGTATACCCATATAGACACATGTAGCTCATATTGGCATCATATGTAGATTATCTATGAGGCATAGAAAATCACACAGCTATGTGACCCTTATGAGTGCTCCCCTTCGAGAAATATTTGCATTATATGATGATTCACAACAACAAATCCAAATGAAGGGAAGTTGTTCTCACGCGAGTATGCATGCAGTGAATTCATCCGCACTAGCAAAATCGGCTCACGAATATCCAACAATAAGTGAGTGCATACGGGGCTCATATGGGTGTCACAGCGTAAATCAAATTGCAGTGCTCCTATGAAGCTCTTATTGGCGGCATGGCGTGATGTAACTATGTTGTGCTCATATGGAGCTCATACGGATGCCACGGCGTGAAAAATTAAAAATACAAAAAATTTCAATAAAAAAGTCTGGTAGTATTTTTTGGTTCCATACGTTTTATTTATGTTCCTGTCTATATAATAATTGGATTAAAACTTATCCTGCCTCGTTAAAGTGTTTACCTACCCTCGGCATTTGAACATACGTTTTCTAATTCCAGAGCTGAGCGCCCAATCTACTTAGCAATTCTAATACTTGTGTGAACTTTCTTTGTTTCTTTGCCTATCTTTATCATTATTGATGTTTATCAATATGCATGTCCCAGTTATATTGCGCTCATCGAACGTATCACTGGGAAACATGTATAAATATCACATGTATATCGCCGTTATAGGATGTATCACTGAAAAACACGCATATCTCCGTCATATTGCGCTCATGGCATGTATGACTGGAAATATGTATATCGCCGTAATATTGCGCTCATCGAATGTATCACTGAGAACATGCATATTACCGTTATGGAATTTATCACTGAGAAACACGCATATCGCCGTCATATTGCGTTCATAGGATGTATCACTGAGAAATATACATATCGCCGTCATATTGCCCTCATCGAATGCATCACTGAGAACATGCATATCACCGTTATGGAATGTATCACTGAGAAACACTCATATCGCCGTTATATTGCGTTCATGGGATATATCACTGAGAAATATGCATATCGCCGTCATATTGCCCTCATCGAATGCATTACTAAGAACATGCATATCACCGTCATGGAATGTATCACTGAGAAACACGCATATCGCCGTCACATTGCGCTCATGGGATTTATCACTGAGAAATATGCATATCGCCGTCATATTGCGCTCAGCGAATGTATCACTAAGAACATGCATATCACTGTCATGGAATGTATCACTGAAAAACACGCATATCGCCGCCATATTGCGCTAATGGGAAGTATCACTGAGAAATATGCATATAACCGTCATATTGCGCTAATGGGAAGTATCACTAAAAATATGCATATCACCGTCATGGATTGTATCACTGAGAAACACGCATATCGCCGTCATATTGCGCTAATGGGATGTACCACTGAGAAATATGCATATCGCCGTCATATTGCGCTCAGCGAATGGATCACTGAGAACATGCATATCACTGTCATGGAATGTATCACTGAAAACCACGCATATCGCCGCCATATTGCGCTTATGGGAAGTATCACTGAGAAATATGCATATCACCGTCATATTGCGCTAATGGGAAGTATCACTAAGAATATGCATATCACCGTCATGGAATGTATCACTGAGAAACACGCATATCGCCGTCATATTGCGCTAATGGGATGTACCACTGAGAAATATGCATATCGCCGTCATATTGCGCTCAGCGAATGGATCACTGAGAACATGCATATCACTGTCATGGAATGTATCACTGAAAAACACGCATATCGCCGCCATATTGCGCTAATGGGAAGTATCACTGAGAAATATGCATATCACCGTCATATTGCGCTAATGGGAAGTATCACTAAGAATATGCATATCGCCGTCATATTGCGCCCATCGAATGTATCACTGAGAACATGCATATCACCGTTATGGAATGTATCACTGAGAAACACGCATATCGCCGTCATATTGCGCTAAATATCAATTTTCTGTTTTCGCCGGATTCTAAAAATATAACAATACACAAATATTCTCCGAAAATTTCAAGTCATCCGTTCAAAAAGGGCGAACTTTAAACGCATTTTTACTCGAAACGGCTTTTTAAAAATCGGTGACCACGATATCTAAAAAATTACTGCACCAATCAACTTCAAACTTTACATGTTGCTCTTTAATATGAAACAAAATTTTTTAATTTGAACATATTTTCCAAAAAAAAAAATCCTCTCTTTTCCGGCCACGAGCTCAGTGCAGTTGTCATCGGACTCTTTTGATTACGTAGAAAACTATACGAGTCTCCCTATCAAATCCCATCATTGTTTTTCGTCCCGTTCTCGGAAAACCACGAGATGCTTGGTAGGGGATAAAGAGGGAAAACTTCTGCACGAGCGATCCCCGGGCACTCTCGATCGACAATATACCTGATTCAATGTGAAAAACTTCAGCGGGCTTATAACTCTTCGTCCCCGAGCGAGTTTTGTGGTTCTAACTTGGTATTTTTTTACGGCGTTGGAAAATAAAAAGGATAGAGAATAGGGGCGAGAGAGGAAAGGAGCTGAAAACAGGAGGGAAGGCAGAGAAAATCTGGAAGAATAACTTTTATAATTATTCGACAGCGTGTATGGTTGTAGGATTTTTTAATATAATTATTCGGTATACTTATATAGTTTGAGTTCTGTTTATATGAATTTCACGTTTATTGAATATCACTTTTTATTATATGTCATTATATATCTTGTATAATTATAGGTTTATTAATTATTCAGCATTTTATAATAATAAGTTACATTTTGTAAATTCAGTGACAGTTTTGTACAGTTTTTTTGTATTTAGTAATTTTTATAGTACTATTTAATCGGTACTTAGAATTATATACCAATACGAATGCAGTAGATTTTTATAATTTTAAAATAATTTATGTTATTATATTTCATAATTATTTTAAATGATGTAATAAAATAGTAAATTTGTTTATATTTTTAAATTGTGCCGATTTATATAGTTATAAAGTTATAGTGCTTTTATTGAGGAATATTTTTATACTACTTTTTATTTTTATTCAATAATTTTTATACAGTCAGATAACCATAGTTATAATTAACTAATTATTAAAGTTGGGATATTTTCACACTACTCTTCATTTTGATTCAGTAGTTTCTGTGGAGTTATATAGTCATAGTGATTTTCGTTAATTTCTTTATCATCTTTCAGAATGATACAATTTACTTCGTAATGAATAAATAGCGTGATTTTTACAGTTGATAGTTTCTAAATAGTTATTTACGATTATTAAGTACCATCATGAGATTGTTCTTAATTATTAATATTTTCGTACTGCACATTTTCAGGAGTTTCTGTACAGTATTTTTATTTTGAAAAAAATATTTTCATTGTCGCTTCCATTTGTTAAGGGTCCTTCCCCATATTACACTCCCCACCATATTCCACTTTCTGTACAGTATTAAAGTGGTCGTTGTCAATTCCTTCATAATTATTCAAAATTATATAGTTATATTCCAGAATTATTTATCATTATCAAGTGATTTTTCCTAATTATTCATTTTCGTCGTTTTTATATGTCGTAATTTTTTAATAATTTTTCACGATTGTTCAGTAATATTATAGTGTTTTTGAGTAGTTATATTTTCACATTGCTTTTCATTTTCGTTCAGGAGTTTCTGTGAAGTAACATACTCATGGTGATTTTTTGTAAATTTCTTAATACTTATTCAAAATTGTATAGCAATATTTTATAATTATTTGTAATTATTTAGCGATTTTTTAGCTATTATTAAGTATCATATAGTGATTTTTTATAATTATTAAAAATGATATAGCAATTTGTCATTTGTCTGCGACTCGATGTTCACGTTTGGATAATTATTACACTCAATTTTGTCAGGGTACGTTTAATTGGAATTTCTGCGTGAATTTCTCTCTCAGCGTCTCCCTCTCTCGGTCTCGCCGTCTCTGTCTGCAATTGATCCCCGTAGCTGAGGATTTAATAAGACTTTCCCAACAGACGACTTGACCCTGGAGAGGCGCAGATTTATTTTTCTCTCGCTGCGTAAAGCATCGCACCCTGCGCGGCCATCCCCGTCTCATTTGACTTAATTCATTGGGGCGAGCCCAGGCACGAGAAGAGCTCAACCCGTCTAGATAAGCGCGGAATTCCCAGTGTATAATTATGTACCCAGCCGGGAAATTAGTCGCCAGGGATGCGCGGGATGAGGTTGTATAAAAGGGGCACCGGAGGGACACGAGAGGATCATCATCGTCGACTCGCACCCCCGCACTTGATATACGCAGCTTGGAAATTTCATTGGCCCATAACACTCCGGCAAATCGCTCTTCTCATTAACCCCTTAAAAGAAAAGCCTTTCACAAAGTTCGAACAAGGACCCCAATTAATTGAGCTGTGGTAAATATTTCGGCAATGTTTTTTTTTCTACATCGATAAAAATTAATGAAATTAATACGACTTTTTGAGAAAACCGATTTTTCTTTATTTAGTCTGAATAAACTTGTTTTTTTTTTTTTTACTATTTTGTACTATTTTATACAAACATTATTTAGGTATTGTAAAATGAACAAGTTTTTTCTGCATTTGTTGGGGGCGATTTGTTTTACTTTAAAAAAAAACAATCGGTCGGTGATACACAATAAAAAAAAAAAATTTCTGCAACTCATTCAGCCGCATATGTTTACGTTTAATTTTCATTACATTTTAAAACATCCATTTGGTTGTACAAGATAAAAGAGCTTTTTTCTCATTTGTAGCCAGCTGCATTTGTTTGAGTGTACTTTCAGGCAACAAAAAAAAATAATTGAAAAACAAAAGCAACAATCAAATTCAATCGAATGAGAAGGCTACCACATTGAATTCGAAATAAGGGCTCAAGTATTTTCAAAATCATATTAAAAGAGTAAACAATGAAATTTGTATTCATTAGTTTTGAATATTGAAATTCTTATGACAGCACGATAACATTTTTTTCTTGTTACACTCAAACGAGCGTGAATTTCGTTTCGCTACCTAACTCGCGAATTCCGGCGTGGAAATAAGAAAATAACATATTTAATGAGCAATAAGAAAGTGTGCTATCCAGACGAGCACAAGGCGTCTTATTTGACGCCTACGAGGTTGCCTCGCATAATACGAGGCGAAAATTCAACGGGCGCGAAATTCGGTCACCCCCTTCGATAAAAAGAGAAGAAACTAGAGCTTAAGTACTTAAAAATGTTAACTACGTTGGGCATTTTGGAGAGAGAAGGTCGGCGAGAGCAAAGAGACGTGGCGAATACGTGTCTTGGCTGAGTGCCAAAATCTGACATGTGATATACTCGCATTCGAGAAATTACTTTGCCTTATTTGTAGTTGTATTTGGAGCATATTTAAATTTAATCGTATATATATATATATATATATGCAGGGTGTCCCAGAACTGAATGCGTTCCCTGCAATGGGGGGTTGGGGGTCAAATTCTCAGTCGATTGATATAAGCATGTGTGGGTCTCAGATCAACCCCTGAGTTATTATTAATTTTTTTAAGTTCGGCCAATCAGGTGCGCCCTACGAGCCGATGATACCGACGGGCGCCGGCTCATCGGGCGCACCTGATTGGCCGGCCTTTTAAAATTGATAATAATTCAGGGGTTGATCTGAGACCCACACATGCTTATATCAATCGATTCAGAATGTCACCCCCAACCCCCCATTTCAGGGAACGCATTCAGTCCTGGGACACCCTGTATATGAATGTGTGTACACATACCACGTGTTGGGTTTGAGAAGATAACCTTATGTGGTAATTAAAGGAACCACTGTTTGGCTTTTACTTAAGAGGGAACTCGGCTTGAAAGGGGAGAGAGAGAGAGAGAGAGAGAGAGAGAGAGAGAGAGAGAGAGGGAGAGAGAGAGAGAGAGAGGGAGAGAGAGAGAGAGAGAGGGAGAGAGAGAGAGAGACTGCGAGAATTTACTCAGAATTTTCATTGAATCGTAGTATAAAAAAATTGAGTGCAATAATTATCCAAGCGCGATAAAAAATCTCAAAGAAAAAAATAAAATAGTTATGTACCCGGCTTCGTAACTTTTGGGTGGTTGCACATAAAACGGCCCGCTGGTGATAGATGGCATTAGGCGCACTATTTTCTCGAATTAAGGGGTAAGGCCACTGTAAATTTTTTTTTATTGGCTTAAAAAATAGTTTAAACCCTCTAGAATAAGAAAAAAAAGGTCCTGTGCGACCCAAACAAACCCAAACAAACTATTCGCAAAACTTTAAACGCGTTTTTCTCGAAACATGGTTTTTCAAAATGGCACGCAGCATAACTCGAACAATTTTCATTTTTTTTACTTGAAATTTTAACCAGATGTGAACATTTACATTATCTTGAGAATGTCGATCGGAATTTTCAAGAACTTTATTTATTGATTTTTTATTAACAAAAAACTTGCCGTTTTTTTCGTCAAAAATCAATTTTTTTTTTCAAACGCACGCCAAATCCACAAAAATTGATACTTTTTAAAATCCGATCGACATTCTCTAGCTATAGCCCTCTAGATTAATGGTTTTTTTTTTGTTCTAGATTCAAAAGTGCACCAGTGGTGCTGCGTGCCGCGGAGCCCTGGAAGCAAAACATGTCCCGGGAAGATAGCTGTGGAACCGCCATTTTGTTTTTTTTTACTGTAAAAAAATTTTATAATAAAGTTTAATGTATGCCCGATAACACCATTAAAAGTTTTTTTTCAAATACCTTCAATTTCGGGAGCAAAAAATTAGTGAAAAAACCTTTTTTTTTGGGCCGTTACAGTGGCCTTACCCCTTAAGAGTAGGCAATACACATGACGTGTCCATCTAGTCCCGCTCCATCTAGTACCGCTAAAACGTCACACGTGACATTTGTGCGACGTCTTAAAGTGGTCATCTCATGTGACAGGTCCAAAAAATCGATTTTTTTTTGTTGCACAAATTGTAAGAAATGTGTGCGTGCTATATGGACCCGGCATAGCAGACTAATGGTGAGTCAATATTTTCTTTGTATAAATTGCACTTGAACTTTTAAACGAGTTTTTCTCAAAAGAGTATGTTTCATATTGGCTTCCATGACGTCTCAAAAACTATTGAGCGGATTTTTCTCAAATTTTTGTGGTATAGTCAGCACATCTACAGTTCTCCCGAACTGCAATATTTATGATATCGGACATACTTTTCTTTACGCAGAAAAAGTCGAAAAAATTGACGAAAAAAAAGGTCAGTATCGATTATGCAAATCTAAATATCTCGGATGTGATCCGAGTGATCCGAGATATTTAGATTTGTATTTCATTTTATTAAGTGACCTTGAATGACCTTGAACGACTTTGACCCCCTAATAAAGATGATTGAAAAGAAAATGTACCATTCCATTTAAAAAAGTGGTGGTGACCTTCACTGTGCGTCAGCGCCTCTACCGAAATAAAAATAATTGGTCGCATTCGATGGCCCCCTTCACACCGTACAACTTTTGTCTGGAATATTTGTTTGTGACGTCGATAATTACCGAGTTATTTCGGGTGGCAGAGATAAGAGGGACACCCGGTGTAGGCGTTACCATCGTGAAGTACACGCACGAAGTTGGGTTACAACTCGTACAATAAGAGGTTAAACATAATGGGGGGAAATGTGCAACAACGGCAATGGAAACTCTTTGAAATTTACGAGGATCTCCTCTTTCCGTCTCCTCTTTGTTCTTTTCTCATACGTCGTTTTTTTTCCTTTTGTTTTTCTTCGAGGCTACCGCGGCAAAAAAAAACAAACGTATACATACAGTTTCGTCTTTCCGCCACGAAAGCCTCGAAGAAAATAAAAAATAAAAATATAAACTTTGCACACGCGCGTATAGTGACAATTCGTGAGCAACGGAGACGAATAGTCAGGCTGAAAATGGAGGAACGAACAAGATACCGTAGCGAGCCAAATGATAAGAAAAAAAATTTAAAAAAAGGAAATGGAAAAAAAATCGAATACGATATAGAGCCACGCGGGAGCTTTTGTCTCTTCGCTCATCCGCAAAGAGAGAGCCACGAGGGGAATAAAACATCGCGGTCGAACGCAGACGATTTTTTTTTTTTACGATGTTGCAAAAGAATTCGCGTGTTTTATATCCCGTGCTATTGTCCAGGGTAAATCGAGCGAGGGCAGGACGAAAAAAAGAAATTCGGTTTTTTTTTACGCGATTTGTCGGCTCGATCGAGCGCGTTATCGAAGGGCCTTAAAAAGAGCTGCGCGAAAGATCCGTTTTTAGCCGATTGAACCCGTTGATAGTTTTCGTATTGTTTTTACCTTTTCGGTCGAAACACGTTACTGCCCTGATGGAAATCCGCTTATTGGAATTCGACAAATAATGTTGAAATCTGTTAAAAAATGTCAGAAACTGTGAAAATGAATAGATTCTAACATAATTTGATGGAATCGTACATATTTTGATAGATTCTTTCGGAAATAATCTATGAAAATCGGACAGAACCTCACATATTATGTTAACTTTACGGAATGTCATAAAATCACAGAATTCGACACTTTCTGTCATCTTTTTGTCAGAAAATGTCATCTTTTAACAAAAAATGATAAAATTAATTTTCCATTTTTTGACATATTGTTGCATCGAAAAAAATGACAGAAAATGTCAAAAAAATGATAGAAAACGATAATTTTTATCATAATTTGTTGTCACATTTTTGTTGAATTCTGACAGATTTCAGCTGTCATTAAATGACAGAATTTGATACTTTCTGTCATCTTTATGTCGGAAAATGTCATCTTTTAACAAAAAATGATAAATCAGTTTTCCATTTTTTGACATATTGTTGCATCGAAAAAAATGACAGAAAATGTCAAAAAATGATAGAAAACGATAATTTTTATCATAATTTGTTGTCACATTTTTATTGAATTTTGACAGATTTCAGCTGACAGAATTCTGACAATTTATTATCAGAATCGATAATTAAATGCCAAAATTCATCAGAATATATCATATATTTATAATGCAAAATGTCAAAAGTTAACAAGTTCGGTCATTATATGACAAAAAATAAAAAAGAATGATATAATTTGACAGATTCGGTCATAATATTTCATGAATGTTAAAGAATTCCATTTCATTCCATTAAATAATGACAATTAATGACGAAAATCTCACAAAAAATAAGAAAGAATGATATAATTTGACATATTCGGTCATAATATTTTATAAATGTTGAAGAATTCCATTATATTCCATAAAAAATGACACTTAATGACGAAAATCTCACAAAAAATAAGAAAGAATGATATAATTCGACAGATTCGGTCATAATATTTCATGAATGTTGAAGAATTCCATTTTATTCCATCAAAAAATGACATTAGATGACGAAAATCTCACATAAAATGGAAAACTCTTACGACATTATATGACATATTATGTAAGATTCTGACAGAAATTACTGAATTATAACATTACTTTTCTGATAAAATATGACAGATTCTGTAAAGCATGTTCCAACTTCCGGTCAGAAATCATGAACTTCTCACAGAAAATGTCAAGTCTCGAAATAATATGACAGATTCTGTCGTATAAATGACATATTCTGACATTATTTCTCATTGAAAGTTGACGGAATATTATCAAATCTGACATTTTTTGTTAAAATCTGACGAATTCCAATAAGCGGATTTCCATCAGGGTGAGTAATCGAACCGAGTATTTCGAAATTTCAGCAAATATTTTGGTCGTCTTTATTATCTGGAAAATGTTGCTCGCTTGATTTACACTGATAAAGAAAATCCTTTTTTTTTAAATTTGAATTGACAAAAAATTTTGTAAAGTGGATGTTTTTAACAATTTTGTTCTACTCTTCCGGAGATCAATTTTCAATATATTCATTTATTAAAATCGGGATCTATTTAACACCATTAAGTAATTAAAAAAATGGATGCTTTTAATAATTTTGGTATTTGGTATTATCTAATCAAAGAAATATTTAGTCGTATAGACTAAATAGGTCTATTTAGATTTTAAAATTTTTTGTTCATTGCCGAATTCATAGCCGTAGTAGTACGCTCGGTGGCCACAGTGTGGCGCAGGGCCCGAGGCTTCTCCCGCAAGCCATTTGTACTCTGACAAGGAACATCACTTTGGCGTCCTCCTCCGATTTCGTTGAAACTTTTTTATGTGGCAGAGTATCAAAAACTAAGACTCACGTATTTTTTTTATCGGTGGAAAAACGGTTTTAAGGGGTATAACGCACCCTCGAAAATAGGGGTGTTTTTTGTTTTTCGTCGATAACGTTATCGTTCTCGTCTCCAATGTATAGTACACAAAAAAATTAACATTGTTGCAATTTGAAATTTGTCCATATCTCGCCACGTTAAGGGCGGGGTAAAGTATTTAAATTTTTTTTTCATTTTTTAAAAAATTTTTAAATGAATGCATAATATATCAAGAATATTGTGTTAAAATTTCAAGTCGATCGGAGTAAAATTGACGAAGTTATGAGTATTTGAGCGTCTATTGCTCCATGCCGTTCCCTTCTCTTCTGCGTTTTTCAAACCGTTTTTCTGAGACTTGTCATATTTGAAGTCCGTGTGCACGATAACTCAAAATCTACTGGACCAATCGCTTTGAAATTTTGCACAGTACTTCTTCACATAATTCACCAGGTATTGTCGAGAGCTTTTTTGTTTTTTTTTTTTAATAATTACTAATTTTTCAACAACAAATTAGCCGATTTTTTTTAGCGAAAATCGGGTTTTCGGCTCCCAAGTGCTACGAAAAATCGAAAAATCGAAAAAAAAAATCCTCCCGTCATTACCTCGAGAAACATCTCCTTCAACAAATGCATGTTGATTTTTTTGTTTCAAATGATTCTGTTGCGAGTTATGGTGCACACCGCAAACCAACTTTTTTCGAGGCGCCTCCGGGGTTTAATTTTCACTCGCTCAACTTTGAATATTTTGCAATGCAAATTTAGGAGAATGTTGTTCAAATGTTACTTTATTATATGTAAATTTTTCAATAAACGAACACTATTCGTTACGCCAAAAAAAAATCTTAAAAACATGCCTTTTTTTCGCCGAATTAACTTTACCCCGCCGTTAAAACGTTATCGACGAAAAACAAAAAAAAACATCCCCATTTTTGAGGGTGCGATTCACCCCTTAAAAGCGATTTTCCGCCGATAAAAAAAAATACGTGTTTCTTCGTTTTAGATACTCTTCCACATAAAAAAGTTTCAACAAAATCGGAGGAGGACACGAAAGTGGTGTTCCTTGTGAGCGAGCATACAATCGAATCCGTGAAACTTATCGACGCACCGCGAATTTACCCACATTGGAATATCGCCATTGAAATGGTGATGATTCAAAATATTTTTTATAATTTTTCACCATTCGGGATTGTTAACAATACGGATTTATGTATTATATATGAGCAAACATGGCAAATTTGCTGATTGCAAATCTAAATCCTAGTAATTCAAATACAACTTACGTTCGTTCGAAATACGTTGATTTACGTCCAAATCAACCTATTTTGATCGAATACGTATTTACTGAATCTTCTACATCAAAGAATGCTTGACACAAAAAAAGTATACTTGAAAGAAATGGAATCGAAGAGGCAACGAAAAAAAAATTGACTCGAGTAAATCCTAATTAAGGCCACTCTAGAGGCCGAAAAAATTGGCTTTTTGGAGATTTTTTTCTCAGAAAAACTACAAAATAAATCGAGATTACAAAAAAGGGTATTTATCGTACACATCAGTGACTGTATACAATAATTTTTTTGAATGGATTAATTTCAAAATCGCGGCTCTGCAGCGTTTATCTCAAAACTGCATTTTTTTAGTTGGCCAGGAACAACTCAGACAATTTTCAACCGATTCACTTGAAATGTTGAATATATCTCGAAAAATACATTGTCTATGGAAGTACGTGGGATTTTTTTTTATATTGCATAGTTCATTTATTATTAACAATTATCTGACGATTTTTTAGGCGAATTTTTCACTTTCCAAAAATTTGCCGAAAAAATCGTGTTATGTGATATTATTATTATTATATTTATTATAGATATTATTATTCGTACAAAATATGAAAGTTCAACCATGTGTACTTATATTCTTGCGTGCGTGATTTATATTTATGGAAACGTATTTATCACCGTGTTTTTTCCATTGTGATTGGCACCTGTATTTATGGATAAAGTATACACGGAAGCTCGTGAAGCGCCGAGATAAAGCGTCGTTGGACGCGTCGGACCAGCAACGGGGAAGCGTTCCTATCAAACGATAAGGTTCACGCAAGAACGCGCTACAAACGATTCGCTAATGCGAACATGAATGTACGTGTGTGTGAATATATATATATATATATATATATATATATATATATATATATATGTATATATATATATATACAGGGTGTCCCAAAACTCAACGATAATCTGAGACCGGATGAAAGGCCAAGTTATACCAGTTCTGGGAAAAATAAAAAAAATAAATCCATATCATTCGGTTCAGCGATAATAGACATTTTTTAAAAAAAAGTTGAAATTCAACACCCTTGGTCGCATTTTCAAGTCCTGTGATTACCAATGTCACAATTTCGCTGTGATTTTTTTAATTTCGTGATCTTCATTAACGATGCTATTAATCGCAACTACAAATTAATGCAAAAAACATTGTTAATTTTATAAAATAAGTTAAGTTTTAGTGAGTCATGGTTCACAAAAATATTGTTAGTTAACTTTGACACTTCATTTTGAAAAAAAATGTACTACACTACCCTTGGCAAGTTGTTTCAAAAGATGGAGCATTTAATCAAGATTTCAAAATGGTCCAACACTTGCCACGTTTCTTGCCATTAAAAATTTTATTTCTTATTTTTTTCAAATAGAGCTCATTTTGAACAACTCAACATTAGGATTTTTTGTTACTGAAATTTGTTATTTTTTGTTTCTGGTCTAAAATAAAATTATTATTTTTAGTAAAGAGGTAATTGAGTCAGTTAATAACCAATTTTTATTGTAAAAAACATATGTTTTTTACTGTAAAAATTTTTATTGTAAAAAACATGTTTTTTACAATAAAAATTGGTTATTAACTGACTCAATTACCTCTTTCGTTAGTTAAATAAAGAGTACCTCTTTAGTTAATTAGTGAAGACTCAATTACCTCTTTACTAAAAATAATAGTTATTTCAAAAGATGGCGCATTTAATCAAGATTTCAAAATGGTGCAACACTTGCCACTTTTCTTGCCATTAAAAATTTTATGTCTTATTTTTTTCAAATTGAGCTCATTTTGAACAACTCAACATTAGGAATTTTTGTTACTAAAATTTGTTATTTTTTGTTTCTGGTCTGAAATAAAATTATTATTTTTGGTAAAGAGGTAATTGAGTCAGTTAATAACCAATTTTTATTGTAAAAAACATATGTTTTTTACAATAAAAAATTACACTACTATTTTTTTTAAATTACTAAATTATTATTTTTAGTAAAGAGGTAATTGAGTCAGTTAATAACCAATTTTTATTGTAAAAAACATATGTTTTTTACAATAAAAATTGGTTATTAACTGACTATTGGTTATTGACTGATTGGTTATTAACTGATTAACAGTTAATAACCAATTTTTATTGTAAAAAACATATGTTTTTTACAATAAAAATTGGTTATTAACTGACTCAATTACCTCTTTACTAAAAATAATAATTTTATTTCAGACCAGAAACAAAAAATAACAAATTTTAGTAACAAAAATTCCTAATGTTGAGTTGTTCAAAATGAGCTCAATTTGAAAAAAATAAGAAATAAAATGTTTAATGGCAAGAAAAGTGGCAAGTGTTGCACCATTTTGAAATCTTGATTAAATGCGCCATCTTTTGAAATAACTTGCCAAGGGTAGTGTAGTACATTTTTTTTTCAAAATGAAGTGTCACAGTTAACTAACAATATTTTTGTGAACCATGACTCACTAAAACTTAACTTATTTTATTAAATTAACAATGTTTTTTGCATTAATTTGTAGTTGCGATTAATAGCATCGTTAATGAAGATCACGAAATTAAAAAAATCACAGCGAAATTGTGACATTGGTAATCACAGGACTTGAAAATGCGACCAAGGGTGTCGAATTTCAACTTTTTTTTTTAAATGTCTATTATCGCTGAACTGAGTGATATGGATTTTTTTTTATTTTTCCCAGAACTGGTATAACTTGGCCTTTCATCCGGTCTCAGATTATCGTTGAGTTTTGGGACACCCTGTATATATATATATATATATATATATATATATATATGTATATTTCGGCCATCGTTGTATATACGTGTAAATATTATCACAAACAAACACGTATGCAATAACTAAACAAATAAATGAATAAATAAATAAATAAATACATACACTGCCGCTCAAAAGTTTGGATACACCAGTCGATATTTCTTGCCGCACTAAAAGTTACATAGCTTCGCAAAAAAAAAAAGATAACCAAATTTACCGAACGGCGTTTTGCAGGGAACAAATTCAGCTTTGTTTTGCTTTTTTGAAATATTTTTTATGTATTTTTTTTCGACCCGTTACGCTCTTTTGTACGTGACTGTTTTTCGACTTTTTTTTCGACCATCGAGAATTGGGCTTATGGAGAATTGGACTTATGGAAAAAAAAACTTGTCACGTTTATCCATGATAAACTCGAACGGGGTAGCAGGAGCTACATTTTCGTTTTTTTTTAAGTTTCGTACGATTTTGTTTCGCAAAGTTATTTCATTTCCGGCTAAAAAAGACAAATTTTCGAAGATGCAACGTAACTCAAGAACTATAGGGTTTAAGAGGAAATGTCAAAGATGTAAAAAGTTGCGTAAGTTTATACTGGATCGTCTGGAATTATTTCAAAATTTCCCTCTGAGATTTTTTTTTTAAACTATATTTGCTCGAAACACTGATGAGTAGGATGGCTAAACTCGAAACATTAGGAGGAGAGACTTTTTTAATGTGCGATTTTGGTTTTCCTTATAATTTTGCGAAATTTTTTTCTGAAATATTTTTTGGGGTCTCTCGAAAACTATCGACTTAGAGACAAAATATCAGGAGGGAAAAATATTGCAGTGTTTCGTTTTGAATACGTTGACATGTTTTCAGAATTTTTCAATTTTTTTTTGACAATATTTCAAAAGCACCTAGACTTGAAAAAAAGACATTGTAAAAAACATTGCAACAAAAAAATATCGAAACTTTTGAGCGGCAGTGTACATAAATGAATGAATAAATAAACATAGGGGGACATGAAAATCAATGAGACACACATATAACGTCGTTCCCGCGAGATCAAGCCGACAGATTCGTCAATGTTGGACCAGTATGTATAAATAGAATATTGCTCCCCTCCCCATTGCGCTTCCGCTCGCCATTTCACGCGCGTGATTGATCAAGAAAAAATGCACAAAAAACTCAATGTCTATAACCATACGACGATTTTCGAAATATGAAAACGAATTTTCGTATTTGTGTGTTTCAACGCCTCGTGTTAATTTTCAATTACTTTTTCCGGAATGATTCCAATTGATTTCGGCGTCGCTTTCTATTGCGCCATCGAAACAGACGTTACGGGTGACTAAATTATACGAATAGTGAATGAAAGAGGGTATGGAGGGTCAAAATGTTTTGGGGTAACTGATAGTTTTATTATGCGCAGATTTTATATCGTTGGGGGAAAGTACGCACAGACACAGCACAAATTTCAGTGCCCTCTATTCTTGACAAAAAAAAAATACAAAGATAAAAGAATTTTTTTATCAAGATGACAAATTTTAACCATCAATCGTTTTTTTTTAAATGACAATCAAAAAAATTCGGAGTACAAAAAAATTAAAAATTACAGATAATAAAAATGACAATAAATCGATAATATGTAAAAGGGATTACCTCCGAAATTTTCATAGACTTGTATAAAACCGTATCAAATTAATAATCAAATACCCATGCAAAATCAGAGAGAGAAATGGATTAATATGTATATTAAAATAAACAGAAATGAAAGAACCGAATATTTATTATAATGGTATATTATATAGTATGAAAACACAATAATTACTAAATAAAACTACAAGATAAAATAAATACACGATGTAGAGAAAAAAAGAAAAATTATAAACTCAAAATAACAAGATAAAGATAGAGACAGCTAGAAGAGGCGGAAAGGGGGGGGGGGGATGTGGTAATATCGGAGAGTCTCGCTTCGAGATAGGTCGTTAAGGCGGGAGTCTGAATTAGAAGGTCCGAAAAATCATTTTTTTCAATTGCTTAAACCGATAGATAAACTATCCAAGAATATATTTGCAAAATTACAGAGGCCAATTGTAAATATTTTCGAAGATACAAGGCCAAAAGCAGATATCGATATTTCCTTCTATTGGACAATTTGAAGCGCGTTTTCTTCAGTTTTTATTTTCACGATTTTTCCAAATTGGCGGGTGCGATAGATAAAAAACTAAACGACCTATTGAATCAAACCAAAGTTTATTTTCTACAGTATGAAAGTCTCTTCTAAGTCGTTGGAAAAGTCTTTAAATATTTGTTATAGCACGTTAAAGTGTTTTTTAAACTTTGAGTCTAAACTCCAAGTTTAAACTCTAAGTTTAAACTCAAAGTATGAACTCTAAGTTTAAACTCTAAGTTTACACGTAGAGTTTGGTTTTTATTTTCACGAGTTTTCTAAATTGGCGGGCGTGATAGCAAAAAAACTAAACGACCTATTGAATCAAACCAAAGTTTAGTTTCTACAGTATGAAAATCTCTTCTAAGTCGTTGGAAAAGTCTTTTTAAATATTTGTTATAGCACGTTAAAGTGTTTTTTAAACTTTGAGTCTAAACTCCAAGTTTAAACTCTAAGTTTAAACTCTAAGTTTACACTTAGAGTTTTGTTTTTATTTTCACGATTTTTCTAAATTGGCGGGCGCGATAGCAAAAAAACTAAACGACCTATTGAATCAAACCAAAGTTTATTTTCTACAGTATGAAAATCTCTTCTAAGTCGTTGAAAAAGTCTTTGAAGTCGTTGGAAAAGTCTTTTTAGATAATTTTTATAGCACGTTAAAGTGTTTTTTAAACTCTAAGTATAAATTCTAAGTTTAAACTCTAAGTTTAAACTCTAAGTTTAAACTCTAAGTCTAAACTCTAAGTTTAAACTCTAAGTTTAACCTATAAGTTTAAACTGTAAGTTTAAACTCTAAGTTCAAACTGTAAGTTTAAACTCCAAGTTTAAACTGTAAGTTTAAACTCTAAGTTTAAACTCTAAGTTTAAATTCTAAGTTTAAACTCTAAGTTTAAACTCTAAGCTTAAACTCTAAGTTTAAACTCTAAGATTAAACTCTAAGCTTAAACTCTAAGCTTAAACTCTAAGCTTAAACTCTAAGTTTAAACTCTAAGTTTAAACTCTAAGTTTAAATTCTAAGTTCAAACTCTAAGTTTAAACTCTAAGTTTAAACTCTAAATTTAAACTCTAAGTTTAAACTCTAAGTTCAAACTCTAAATTTAAACTCTAAGTTTAAACTCTAAATCGTTAAAGTCTGAAATGTTTTTCAAACTCTAAGTCGTTGAAAAAGTCCCTTTGAATAATTTTTACAGCACATTAATGTGATTTTTTAAAACACTTTTTCTTTCAAACCTGGGAAAAGTTATAATTTCACGATTTTTTCAGCCTTTTCTTAAGGGGTTACCCCTACTTGCGAATTTGAAAAGATCGATTTTTTTTTATTGCATTTTTTTGGAGTATAAGTATCTGAGAATATGTCCTGAAAATTTCAAGTCGATCCGAACAAAATTGACTGAGATATGAGCGTTGAAAGAGAAGAATCCGTTTGTGTAATCGACCGGAAATTGAAACTTTAAACGCGTTATTCTCAAAATGGCATTTCTGAAGTCGGTGACCAAGATTACTCGAACACTAATGAACCGATCTCCTTGAAATTTTGCAGGCTTATTTAATATATAAAAATGTAGTCTTTAATCGTTCGATTTTTTTTCGTTAAAATCGAACCATTAACTTTGACTGTCCGCCATTTTGTGAAAAATGAATATTTTTTAAAATCCTTCGATTAAAGACTAGTTTATACTTATATTTGACTATATCCATCCGCATTTTTTTTTTCAGATGATCCACTTCGCCGCAATGTTGGTCACCGCAAACCGTGTATATAAAAACATTATTTCATTGACGGCCATTTGCCACTAAACAATGTAATATTTTTCAATAAAAAAAATTACCGAAAGTTCTTCAAGATGTGTTCTTTAAGATGGTATATTGATCGATTAAAAAAGTTTTGTAGTTTTCTTTAAAAAAATTCATGAAAAAGGCCTTTTTTGCGCTACAAGTGGGGGTAACGCCTTAATTCACCTAGAAGAAAAATATATAACAATTAAAAATGTTATTGGTTTATTTGGTTCAGTCAAGAATTACGAGCTGCATCTTTCCCGCCGATTAGGGTACTGCAGTGACTTAAGACGCACATGGAATAGGCTGATAAATCTGCAGTCATTTATTGTTTCATGTTGAACTTTTTTTTTATACATTTCAAATATAAATGAAGAGATACCTCAATGTTTACTGAGCCCACTTTTTTTTTCCCTCCTAAAAAAATTCGCGAAAAAAAGCTTTTTTTGGACCTTCCAATTCAGGCTCCCGTCTAAGTGAGCTCTGTATCGTGTCTCTCGTACACGGTCTTTCCTCTGTTTCTATCTCCGAGGCACATGGATCACGTATCCGAATCAAATGCCCTATGATACTCATTGGATTAGAAAGGGATGGAGAATGGATATGTGTGTACACGTGGTCGAATTGCACGGCGAATCCTGAGAGACGAAAGGGAGCAAAATAGGGGTCGTCGCTCTAATTGTCAAGAGAGGTCGTACAGGTTGGTTGCCCAGGAACGTAGAGGGATGATGAGACGTTCGATTCTTTGGGAGTTGAATAAACCGGGGGAATGTGGGGGGGGGGGGGGTCGCGGGTAGGTGGATGAACTGTTAGATAGATAAGTAGATAAGTAGATAAATAGATGATGAATAAAGAGATATGTAGATAAATAGCTAAACAGCTGAGTAGTTAAGTAAATAAATAGTTCAATAAATGAATAGATAGACCGATTGATGAATAGATAAATAGATAAATAGATCGATAAAGAAATAGACAAGCTGATAGGTAAATAAAGACTGTCTCAAAATGACCTGGCATTGTAAATTGGTCGCCATTTTTTTGCTTATGCGTTTCACACATAACCTCCATGTTTGTACCTTACATTAAAATAAAAATATTCGTACATTTCAAATAAATAATACGTTTCACCAATAAATTAAAATGTCAGGTCATTTTGAGATACCCTGTAGATAGATAAACAAATCAATGGTACATAGATAAAAAGTAGATGAATAGCTGAATGGGTGAACAGCTAGATAGATAAATAAATGAATAGCGCAATGGCTGAATTGTTTGAAAATAAATAAATAAAGGATTTCAATGATAAATAGATGAATAACAGAATAGCTGAATAGTAAAAACAGGTGGCGCTCAACACTTACACCAAAAACGTGCCCTTCGTAGCCGGCAAAAATTCCTCTCGCTCCAGCAATCCAGACTCGTCGCCAACCTCAAAACTGACGCTGAAGTATTCGCTGCTCGATACCTGAAGATACAGAAAGAGAGTAAAAATTAAAAGGAAGCAATAAAATAACTAACTCATCTATAAAAATAATCCTGAAAACTTTTTTTGAGAAGCACAGAAATTGTAGGCATTTGAAAAAAAAGAGAATATAAGTTACAAATGTAGACAATAGCATTGAGATTGGTACTTTTTTATAATTGAATTATTTTGTGTAGCTAGATAGATAAATATGTACATATGTATACAGGGTGTCCCAGAACTCAACGTCAAGCCGAAACGGGGTGACAGGATTAATCGTAACCATCACGAGAAAAATCAGAAAAAAAATCTATCCCATGCAGTTTGAAAATTATGGGCATTTAAGAAAAACCTAGAAATTTGGTCAAACGGTAACCATTTTTCGGTTATTGTGGTTAATTTTTATTACTTTTGTTCATTTAAACTTTGGAACCGTAATCCTAAATAACATTTCTAGAATCACAGTCAAAAATAATGACACAATTGCCCCAAGTTTCCTAGAATTAAGACTATTCGTGAAACTATGAATTTAAAATTTTCAAAATTTGTCTACTTTGAAAGGCCCTGCTTTAAAAAAAAGTACTAGAGTGCCTTGGCAAGTGCCATTAAAAGTTGGCGCATTTAATCAGGATTGTAAAATGGTACAATACTTGTTAGTTTCATACTAAAAAAAAACGAGTAAAAAAATTAAAACCTCAAGTAACCCGATTTTTGCTAACCCATTTTACTCAGTTAAAATGCTTTTTATTCGCACAAGCTCTTGGTAGGTTCTTAATTTTACGGCAAAATGATGAGAGAGATGGATAGTGGACATGTTTGTCATGAGTGAGAGAGACAGATAGTGACGCCACTTTTACCAAAGTCAACAAAAGTAAGTAAAATTAATAAAATAATGAAAAATCTTGACCTAGTTTAGGTTTGTTGGAATAAAAGTCAGATACATAGGGAAATAACATTTTTTATTACAGCTCCGTGAGTGAACGGTGCACGTTAACAAACACGCGGTGATCCGGATAGCGCTCTAAATTTGGATATCTTTCACGATAAAGTCTAGCGGCGGCACTTGCGTTGCATCTGCATTCCCCATAAATGAGGTGCATGTTCGCATATTCTTGTGAAGTGTAGCGCGTAGGCATGGTAGATAACAAGGATGCCAACACAAAAGTCCAATTCCAAAAGAGAGAACCCAAAGTTGCCGGTATGTAATCAACAAGTCCAATTCACAAAAATCCAAGTCCAATAAGAGAAGCCAAAGTTGTCAGTACTAAATCAACACAAGCGTATACGGTAAGGTGCGCAGTAGACGAATGAGCGAAACGTACTAACTGGTGTCAGACTGGTAGCGTAGCCATTTGCTTGGTATGACGTCTGTATCTGTTTCATTCGCACTCGTTTAAACGACGCATCTCCGTCTCACTGCGTGGCGTCACTATCTGTCTCGCTCACTCTAGGCAAACATGTCCACTATCCATCTCTCTCATCATTTTGCCGTAAAATTAAGAACCTACCAAGAGCTTGTGCGAATAAAAAACATTTTAACTGAGTAAAATGGGTTAGCAAAAATCGGGTTACTTGAGGTTTTAATTTTTTTACTCGTTTTTTTTTTAGTATGAAACTAACCATTGTACCATTTTACAATCCTGATTAAATGCGCCAACTTTCAATGGCACTTGCCAAGGCACTCTAGTACTTTTTTTTTAAGGAGGGTCTTTCAAAGTAGACAAATTTTGAAAATTTTAAATTCATAGTTTAACAAATAGTCTTAATTCTAGGAAACTTGGGGCAATTGCGTCATTATTTTTGACTGTGATTCTAGAAATGTTATTTAGGGTTACGGTTCCAAAGTTTAAATGAACAAAAATAATAAAAATTAACCACAATAACCGAAAAATGGTTACAGTTTGACCAAATTTCTAGGTTTTTCTTAAATGCCCATAACTTTCAAACTGCATGGGATAGATTTTTTTTCTGATTTTTCTCATGATGGTTACAATCAATCCTGTCACCCCGTTTCGGCTTGACGTTGAGTTCTGGGACACCCTGTATATCGTAGATACATAAAAGAAATTGGATAAACGGATACCTTCCAATTTAATTGCAGTTAAGAAAAAGTCCAACAGCCTCGTGCATCATTTTAGCAGACTGGAATATATTATTTTCCTAGAGTCACTTGTAACCAACAAGGAACATCACTTTCGTGTTCTCCTCTGATTTTGTTGAAACTTTTTTATGTGTTAGAGTATCAAAAACTAAGAAACACGTATTTTTTGATCGGCGGAAAAACGGGTTTAAGGGGTGAAAAGCCCCCTCAAAAATGGGGATGTTTTTCGTTTTTCGTCGATAACGTTGTAATGGTACGAGAAGTACAAAAAATTTAAAATTACAACAATGTTGATTTTTTGTGCACTCTACGTTGAAGATGAGAACGATAACCTTATCGACGAAAAACGAAAAACACCCCTATTTTCGAGGGTGCGTTTCACCCCTTAGAACCGTTTTTCCGCCGATAAAAAAAAATACGTGCCTCTTAGTTTTTGATACCCTTCCACATAAAAAAGTTTCAACAAAATCGGAGGAGGAAGGAACATCACCAAAGTGATGTACCTTGCAAGTAAGGAACATTTTCTCGAAGTAAAACTCACGGGCCTCTCAAATACGAAACAAAAGGCGGGTAGACCAAAAGCTGGAATTTTATCTACCTCGTTAATTTTCCGTTCTATCGATAAAATCATTTTCCCCTCTCGCGCAATAATGCACCCCGAAACTGCATTTGCAATCGGATCTCTGCAATTAGCAAATGAGAAAGAACGAGGGAAAAGAAGGATGCACACAATGTGCTTCGGTTATATGGGTTTATCGTTTTTCGAACGCGAATTATAGAGTCGTTGATCGAAATGGATTTCGGAAACAATTGAAGCGACATCGTGTGAAGTGCCCACTGGGTAATTATGCAATTTCCCGTCCGCGTATCACGTGAAAACGTATGTCGACGAATTGTTAGCCGAGAGGGAAGTTCGTCAGTTCGTTCCATTGGGTGTTCAAAAGTGTTCGCCCGATTGGGTGATCGCACCAAGTGGCCATTTCGCATTGCAACGAAACGTTGGATTTTATCGACGTTTGGACCAAGAGCTCGATGTCATTCGTTACGAGTATGCCAGCCGAAGGTTTCTCCCTCTGCCCTGTAGCGACCGAACTGGGGGAGCGCCTCTCTCCCACTCGCTCAACTCCCCCCACTCCACCCGCTAGAGGAAGGGGCTGATAGAAAGCTCATAATGCCTCGTGCAGATCGGATTACTCGAGGCAGTCTACCTCATCGTGACGTGTGCTCGTGAGCTTTTCATCTCTTTCAGAATTATGTATATACAGTTGGACGTATCCCATAGTATGGCAACTTCAACGAACACATTTATTGCGCGGGCGTGACCTCGTTGTGCTCCTCAATTTGAGGCGCGGCAAAAAATAATATCGGATTCCTCGTACTTCATTATCCGGTTCAATCTGACACTTTGGTGACACCATGTGCGGCGCGAGTTTTTCTATACTTGCGAAAACGTAACGCTGATTGAGGGGTTGCGATTTGCTTCGTTATTGATTGTTATTCGCTAGACTTTTGAGCGAATTTAGAAGAAAAAAAAGATTACTTCGAAATCTCGATTGGGGAAGGAGTTATGAGTTGGAGCGTGAGACTGCCAGAATCCGTGCCAGAACCTGTATTTTGATGGCA
Source organism: Ophion obscuratus (assembly GCA_964007375.1). Classification (NCBI taxonomy): domain Eukaryota; kingdom Metazoa; phylum Arthropoda; class Insecta; order Hymenoptera; family Ichneumonidae; genus Ophion; species Ophion obscuratus. Next base: position 71,722,960 of record OZ023313.1, on the reverse strand, counting down.
TGGCACCTGATGTTGCCTAGCGTATCAAATTTATATTTAATTAGGGTGACACAAACGAGCGGAACGTCTTCTAAGTGCAGATAATCGTAAATAAATAATATATTTCACCGAATATATAATAAGTAAAATCAATGAAAATTAATTATCGTCACAATCCTACAAAAAAACACGAAAGGACAAAGTCCTTGCTGCGATTTATAAAACTGAAATCCTTTTTTTTTATTATTATTTTTTTATAGAAATGCACTTCCAAATTATGACGGGTAAGAAACGATGATCCAACCTAACCCAATCGTGAACAACCCACACCAACCGAAATCAACACAAAGCCAAACCACACCAAACTCCGTTTGTCTCTTTCTATTTCTTCCCCTCCAGTTTTCGCCCTCCCCTCAGTATGCGAATATATTCTCGCACACGTGTATACTCGGTAAAATAAATATTTCAAACGGCTGGGCATGGGTCGTGATAGATATATATAAATACGTGTACTATCGCTTTTCTCCAGCGGCCATAAATATTCGCCGAATCGAGGGTATTCGTAAATCAAACGCCAGCTTTTTTACGTATACAAATCTAGGTTGCACATGGTACATATAAATATCAGTTGGTTGCTCCCCTACACGTGATATGTTAAATTGTTTCCCAGCGTCACATTGAATAATGGACACCACGCAAATAGCTCTGTGGAAACAGCCCCCCCCCCTCCCCCGAATCATTTGTATTATTTGTCGCAATACTGCTAAAAGTTTAATTTTTAATGAGGTCAATTCAGTTAATGAGGTCTTCCGGATAATCAAATTTGATGTACTGATGGTGCACTGGGAACGGTCGTCAATGCCGTCATATCTCGAAACCCGTCGATAAAAAACTGTGGGCTTGTTTGCAAAAAAATCAATTTAATCCGCATTTTTAAGTTAAATAATTGTGATTATTGTAAAATAATTAGGTTGGAAAAGGATAAGAAAAACGATTTTCAATTTGACGAAATTCTATCTGCCCTATTCTCAACACTGCAGCGAGATAAATGATTTATTTAAATTAACCCAATGCAGTACGTGTGCATTTTTTATAGTGATTTTACTGAGAATTTCCATATACAAGAGGAAAAGTAGAGTAGACGGAAAATTCCGTGCATGGCACTTCATATTCGTGAGGGTTAATCATGAAAGGGATATGCAGATCGTCGTTCGAGATTAATATTCAAAGCTGTATAGTGTGCATGAATGCACCGAGTACGAAACCTCTCATTTCGAGTGCTGCTTACACTGCCGGACTCATGCTGTCTCGCGACGTAAGGCAGATATCAAACGTCGCCCCGGGCTTATATACCGCAGTCTCTCCCCACCACGCTGGCAGCTCCGGCCCGTAGCCGAGGAGGGAGAACGGCGGAGCCCGTGGCGCTCCCCTACCACGCGCGGTTACGCAATCACGACTCGGCGCGCCGGAGTGGGGACGCGGCCCCACCACGGACGAGCTGCGCAGTGGTCCTGGGGGCGGGGCGTGCGCAGCCTTGGCCCTATAAATTCAGAGCCGCGAGAACAGCGTACGCAGAAGGCCCCGAGGCTTCGCATGCGCGATATCCAACCACGCTGAGTCCCGTATCGCTGCGTCGTGGACGCTAATATACAAAACAAAAGGGTCTGCTGTAATCCCCGTGTATATGAATATCCACTCTCCGCAAGCCGAGCTGGCTGACTAGTATTTCAGACAAGGCCGGGGAATTTTCAGGCATTACAGGCGAAAGATAGACATCGCTGATCCAATACCCCGAAGAGTGGTGAGAGTAAGCCAGACGGAAGCGAGTGAGAGAAGAATACTGGTTCTGGGTGGTAAAGGGGAGACGTGAATCGTGCGGTCTCGTTGATCGCAGAAAACATAGCGCTGGTAGAGCTCTCTCGTGAGCTCTACTCGGATATGAGGGTTGAAAGTGAACGAGGCTGAAGATATAAACGTGATCTAAAAGATCTCTCAAGGAGAGGTATACGAGAAGGTTTTTATAGGGTCATGTAAAAGCGAGGAAGAAAAAGCGATGGACGAGAGAGCACGAACGTAGTACGCGTATGTTCGAGGCATCAATCTGACTTTTGCTCTCGGTACTTTACATGCATATCGATTCGCACATCAAATCTCCTACGGGTTCTCTTCTCCTTTCTCTCGATATTGAGAAAACGGAAACCCCAGAGAAAAATCCAAAACGTTCTCTACGTGCTCTGGCCGATCTTCCTTCCTTTCTCACGAGTAAACGCGCTAGCGATACATCACGGGATCGTACGTGTAGGTGTGTGCTACATGTAACGAGTGCCACATTTCTTTATCCGACACGACGTCTTCTTCCTTCACTGACTCCATGCTCTATACTTACGTTGAGTGCAAGGGCTAATAAAGATAGCCGCGTGCCTTGGACAAATGGATCCCGAAATCTAGTTAGCTTCTTTCTTCTCTCGTTGGAATGAGCATTACCGAAGAGATATTTGAAAAATTAAGCAACTAACACCGTTAAGAAAGTTTATTCGATTTAACTGGAATCTATGTGAGTCGGGTAATTTTTTGCGGAGCCTCATAGCCTACTACGATTCTATTCGTTTCATCAAGAGATTTGAATTACTAGAATTTTCATTTATGAATTTTTTTAAAGGTTTTCTAGGTTTAGGGTTAAATGATCAAATTTTGTTCCGTACAATACATATTTACCTGTGTTGTTAATAATTCTCAATGGTGAAAAAGTATAAAAACTATCTTGTATTACCACCATTTCGGTATACACGAGAGGATTTTCCTCTTGCGTGGGTATCACAAGATGTATAAATCCCACGTCTTCCGGAATAGACTTGGCCGACCATGAGCGACAATGCACTAAATTTGTGGTCCGTAGGTACGTTTCGCATGCTCAGAGTACAAATGGCTTGGGTGAGAAGCCTCCGGCTCTGCGCCACACTGCGACCACAGAGTGTACTACGTCTTTGAATTTGATAGATCACTTAAGGCCTTAGGCCACAGTAACGGGTATAAAATCATGTGCGAATTTAACAATTTTTTTCGTATAAAAAAGTAATCCAGTCATAAAATTAATTACACATCTATTTAGCATGAGTATCAGCTGTTATAATATATATATATATAAATATATATATAATATATATATATATATATATATATATATATATATATATATATATATATATATATATATATATATATATATATATATATATATTTCGATGTACAAAATGGCCGACTATTCGAAAATTCTCGAAACAGCTTTTTTTTCAATTGGCGTGACAAATAACTTCAACAATTTTCACTCGATTTACTTGAAATTTAAAAGTTATGTTCCCAAATGCAGTTTGCAGAGAAGTACTTATGGAATTTCTGATTAATCAAAAACTTTTCATTTTATGAGCAGTTTATGAGCCGTTATAACGAAATTTTTCACTCGAAATTCATTTCTTAAGATCAAATACCTACAACTTTCGAATAAAACAATATTTTTTTTAATTCCGCACTTACTTCTCTAGGTATTCTAATGTAGATTGACGAGAATTTTTGTTTTTTGTTCTACGTAAAAAATTGTGGATAAAAAAAGATAACAAAATAAAATATTAGCAGCAGGCCATTTTGTACATCGAAAAAAAAAAATATTTTTTTCTAACACCTTGATTTCATACTAAATAGATGTGTAATTAATTTTATAAGTGAATCACGTTTTCACACGAAAAAAAAATTGTTCAATTCGCACATGATTTTATGCTACACATAAACTACACAAGAAATCTAAATAGACTCATCTAGCCAATACGACTAAATATTTTTTTAATCAACATTATCTAATGTCAAAATTATTAGAAGCATATCAATTTTGTGTTACTCAACGGTGTCAAATAAATATTGATTTGAATATAAATTGAACGTGTTTAGATCAGACCCGTAGTTCGAAACAAGATATTTAAATAAGCACAAATTCATTTCGCTCGCACTAAGACCAAGTAGTTCTTCCGATGGTCAGTTCTCCTCACCCAGAAATAAAATTTCACAATGAGGAGCCAAGTATACTTCACTCAGCCTTATGCAGGACGAAGCAATGCGGAAAATTATCCATCAGGAACTCGGGGCACTTTATCCCTTTCAGGAAAATCTCGAACGGCATGATGAATGAGATGGGAGAACGGTGAGCGGAAAATCCGATGGAACGCGAGAGGAAAGATCGTGCTCATTTTCCGTCGGTTATTAATCGTTTTGTCTCGTTCGCTGCGCGACGCGCGTGATTCTGGACATCGATCGTGGTCTCCCTATACATTTGCGATCATGTTCGCTCCTCTTACGATCCTTCGTGTACGCTTTTCCCTATGTACGAAGCATTATGAAGTAGACTTTCGAATTGGAATGTATATATATATATATATATATATATATATATATATATATATATATATATATATATGTATATATGTATATATGTATATACATACATACATACATACATACATACATACATACATACATATATATATATATATATATATATATATATATATATATATAAGGAAATATGATTTTAAAGAAATTCAACTTCGAGGACCGTCCTCAGAGTAGCTTTGTGTCCCCATACTCAACATAATGTAAACGCGAAGGTCGTCAAAATAACATGTAGATAAATGTAAGCATATTTCCATGAAGGTAAATTCAAACACCGCACTGTACCCAAAATCAGCACTACGTATCTGACAAAAAAACTGAGGACTGTCCTCAAAACAGCCCGCAGTGTGGATAACCAACATTATGCTTTCCTATATATATATATATATATATATATATATATATATATATATATATATATGAGTGTATATATAATGTCGGTATGGAACCTCGGTGAATTCTCGTTCCCTCATTCGCGAGATTTATCGTCAATTGCACTTTTATCCGGTGCATCGTCGACCTTCCTCGTATATTCTCGCCACTCTTATACAGAGTGTCCCGCATAAAGTATCACAAGCGTGTATCTCAGAAAATACGAATTACAATGAAAAATGTTTCGAATAAAAGTTGTTTCGCTTCAAGGGTCGAAAAAGTTGGGCATGCCAATTTGACCTTGGGTCTAACCGCCAAGGTCACACGAAGGTCAACAGCGAAATTTGTCATCAGAAGTCTTATTTTTCATTGTATATTCTTATAGCTTACCTTGAGGGCTTTTCAAAACACTATAGACGAGTGTTTTTTTCATCGAGGATTTTTTTTTCACCCATGAGACTTGAAGGTTACAATACCGCCGGTATCCGAATGACCGCGATACGCCTTGAGTAAGGCTGATACCGGCCGTATTGTAACCTTCAAATTTATCCGAGTTTGTCACAGATACCCTGTATGGACAGTTCTCTTTCTTTCTATCTCCATCCCTCATACGCTTACGCCCTTCATTGTTTTTTATCGTCTGCTCTCTAAGGAAAGTTATGCCCTTCATTATGTGAGGCAAAATACTCGTATACATACGTTTATGCGGTAAATGTGTATATCTCGGAGGCTGATGCTTTTTCATCGCCTCTAGTGGAATATTACTTATGAGGGAGTCACAGAAAGAGGGGGAGAGAGAGAGAGAGAGAGAGAGAGAGAGAGAGAGAGAGAGAGAGAGAGAGAGAGAGAGAGAGAGAGAGAGAGAGAGAGAGAGAGAGAGAGAGAGAGAGAGAGAGAGAGAGAGAGAGGAGAGAGAGAGAGAGAGAGAGAGAGAGAGAGAGAGAGAGAGAGAGAGAGAGAGAGAGAGAGAGTGAGAGAGGAGAGAGTGTTTCACGGCATTTGGTCCCCGCTTAGCAATTCAAATGATCGGGAGAGAGAGTGGACGTGCCACTGAGTCAGATGTGAGCGAGCCAGGGAAGCGTGAACTGCTCTAAAGTGCAAGGGTTGTCCCGAACAGTTAGTGGGAGCTTGCTACATGTCCATATATATATATCCACATATATATGAGGTATTCCACGTGAATCCGGTGGACTTTTTCCCTGACCCCCGCAAATTCGATTTATTTTTGTTTATCTGATTTCATTGACTCTAAAAGACACCCTGACTTTTTTTTTACATTTTTCGAAACGACCCTTTGTAAAAAAAAATTCTCCGAAAAAAACGCCCTGATGAAAAAATCTGAAAAAATTCCCAAAAATGCGTCATTATATGTAAGAATTTCCAAGCTATCACCGGCAGTCGAAGTCTGATTTTTTCTGTGCTTTCTGAGCGATTGACGATAAAAAAATCCGAAAAATTCAAGAACCGATTACTTCGAGCGGATACTTAAGGGTCTAGGATACTTAAGGTGGTCTAGAAATTTCAAAAAATCGATTTTTTTCGATATATCGAAAGTATAGTATCTTAAGAATATACTGTGAAATTTTCATGCGGCAATTCCCAATATTATAGCTTCTACAGCCCATTAACCAGGTAGAGAGCGGTCCGCGTCTGTACCTTATATCTAGATAAAATATCTGTACCTCAAACTTTAAACTCATTTATCTCGAAACGACTTTTTTCGGCACGGCGGTGGTGAAAACAAAAAAAACTATTCAACCGAATCACTTGAAATTTGGATATGTTGTTCACTACATGTATGGCTATCGTCCGAACTAGAATCATAATTTTATTTAAATAATTTCCTATTGTTTACACGAAAAAACTAGTGAAAAAAGACCCGATTTTACGAACTTTTTTTTTCAAAAGCGCGCCATTTTGTCAATTCTCAATTTTTTCGATTTGTTCTAGTTCCGACCATAACTGCACTCTTTCTGACTAAGATTCTTCTCGAATTTTGTGTTTCAGATGAGTAGAAGTCTCGAAATCACCTACGCCGTCCGGGTCCGATTTTTCGAGAGGGTCATCTTCAGCGGCATTTTTATAATAATAAATATTGTTTTTAAAATGAAAAAAAAATTTTTTGTATGCTCAATAAACGTAGTAATAAGCCCGAAAAGTTGAAACATCGTTTTTTTAAATTTTTAATGGCAAAAAAGTCGTGAAAATAGGTGAAATTTTCGTGCTTTAGACCACCGGGTCCCCTTAAATATTTTGATACCCACAATGAATGTTTTTGACCATTTTTGAATAACCAAATCACAATCGTGGACCTTTAACAGTTAGCAGTCAATTTTTCGAATTTTTTTTTAACGTTAATCGCTCAGAAAGTTCAGAAAAAATCATACTTCCACTGCGGGTGATAGCTTGAAATTTTTTTACATATAGTCACGCATTCTTGGGAATTTTTTCTGATTTTTTAATCGGGGCGTTTTTTCGGAGATTGATTTTTTTAATTAAGGGTTTGTTTGGGTTTGGTTTGGTTTTGAAAAATGTAAAAAAAAATTAAGGTGTCTTTTAGAGTAGATGGAATCAGATTAAAAAAAAATAATCGAATTGGCGAGGGTCAGGGAAAAAGTCCACCGGATTCACGTGGAATACCTCATATCTATACACGTGTATATATAAATACCCATATACAGGGTGGCCCAAAAAAGACTAGATGACCCCCCATCTACATGTCCGATCCAAAGCATCCCCAGGTATATTCTACAATACTTTTTTACTTTTTGAGAAAAGAAGCATTTTTTATTCTCCTCTTTCGTGTATGCACTTGTCTCACGATGTTTTTTACTCGTCTTATCGTTACGAAGTGCATCGTTGAGCGATAAATATCTTTTTAGCAACAGTTAAACGAAATGAATTTTAGGCGTCAGTCATTAAAGTTCAGATAGATAAAAAAAATACTCACACCAGTCTAAATCACTCACGATTGCTTTGAAAAACTTCCAGAAGGAAAGTACATACACAAAAGAGAAAAAAAAATGTTTTTTACAGGAAAAGACGAAAAAAAATGGTTAATTCGTTTTTCTCGAAAAGTGAAAAAAGATCCTAGAACATGGATGGGGGTGATTCGAATAGGTATCTGTACGAGGTATTTAGATTTTCCTTATACACGTCACTTTTTGGGCCACTCTAGAAGGCCCATATACAGGGTGATTTTTTTTATCTTGATACTGCTAAATATCTAGAAAAATAAGCCTTATACGACAAAAATGTCCCAAATAAACCTTCAACAGTTTCCAAGGGGCAATTCAATCCCGAAGGAATGAACCGCCTGCCGCCCCTCCTGGGGTTGGGGCGGGGGACTTTGAAATCTTAAATGGGAACCCCTACTTTTCGTTACAGATTCAGATTATACATAAAAAAACACGTAACTTTTGTCTGAACTTTTTTTTAAATTCGGCATAGATGGTGCTGGATTGGTAGAGGCGGAACGATACATTGGCCTGCCAGATCGCCAGACCTTACGTCGCCGGATTTTTTTTGTCGGGTCTCTTAAAAACTGTAGTTTATCAACAAGTGCCAACAACTCGTGAAAACATGATTGGACGAATCAGAAAGGCTTGCGCAAACATTAAAGCGAACAAACTTTCGAGTTGTGCACAATCATTCGAAGTACGGATCAATAAATGCATCGAAGTTGAAGGTCGTCAGTTTGAACACTTATTGAATTAAATGGTGAGAGGCAAGCGGGGACTCACGATAATCAAACACCCCGAATGTGAGAGGCAAGCGGACTCACAATAACGAAGCACCCCAAAGGGATTAAATTTCCGTCAGATCCACGTCCTTAATCCTGGGTAAAGCTAAGAATGGATAAAAAATTATAGTAGATATTTACGATATTTAAAAAAAACATGTTTCCGACAAAAGTTACTTTTCTTCGACGTAGCTCCATTATGCAATAAAACATAGGGGATTTCCCTTGAAGAAAAGGAAGGTTGCCCAATCTTCACCGAGTGCAGCGCCAACTATCCCGAATTAAAAAAAAAGTTCAGACAAAAGTTACGTATTTTTTTATGTATGATTCGAATGTGTGATGAAAACTAGGGGTTCCCGTTTAAGATTTCAAAGTTCCCCCCCACCCCACCCCCAGGGGGGCCGGCAGGCGGTTAATTTCTGTAGGATTAAATTGCCCCTTGGAAACTATTGAAGGTTTATTTGGAACATTTTTATCGTATAAGGCTTATTTTTCGAGATATTTAGCAGTCTCAAGATAAAAGAATCACCCTGTATATGGGCGTTCTTATCTATATATAGGACAGGATATAATCGGAGGAACGCGGTGTTATGTCAACGCAACTTAAGAAATAATTTCTATAGATATGTGTGTGCACACATGTATATATTGATATATAGCCCAGTCGAATTAGTTCGAAAAACGGGCAAAGATTTACAAAAATTTTTAGCAGCAATTTTCTTTCGGAATTCGTTGGGGGGTTCACTGGTAGTCTAAATTCAAAAAGTAGAGGTACCAGACTTTTCCCTTCATCCGCCATCTTGATTTAAAGGGTTATTTTTTGTTTCTTGAATAACTCGTTCATTTTCAATTTTACACGCAAAATAGTTATTACAAAAGTTGTTTAAAATTAAATTTCCTACAATTTTGGTTCTCATCAATTTTTTCATACGATCGATTTTTTTTCGATTTATACCCGAAAAGAGGGGGTGAATTTTTTGTTATCGAATAACTCGTTTATTTTCAATTTTACGCGAAAAATTGTAATAAACAAAGTTGTTTAAAATTAAATTTCCTACAATTTTGATTCTTAACAATTTTTCGTAGGATCTATATTCTTTGATTTATACCTGAGAAGAGCGGGGGGTGAACCTAAGTATTCTATTATCGCGTTTATTATTCATGTTGTATCATTATTTTTTCTGTCTGTGTTTTTGTTGCTGATTGTCGTTGTAAATTTGATGTGTTGAAAATGTTATTTGCTACAATTATCATTCCGATTTTTTCTAAAGTTTATATTTTTGGGACGCACGTTCACGGTAAAGGAAAAGAGGGGTGTAAATAATCAGTTTATCGAACAGTATAATTTTTACAACTGAAAAAATGAATTTTATTTTCTTTTCAGTACACTTTCAAAAGTCTTTCGAAATTTCAATTACGTCTGTTTGGAACGTTTAGCCGATGGCTCGGTCAAGTTTTCGTCGTTCGATTCTTCCTCGTAATTGTCGACGAGTTCGTCCGGAAGCTCAGGAGGGTCGGACCTTTAATTTTAAACAACTTTGTTTATAACAATTTTTCTCGTAAAATTGAAAAGAAACGTGATAATACAATGATAAGATTTTACCCCCACTCTTCTCAGGTATAAATCGAAGAATATAGATCCTACGAAAAATGGTTAATAATCAAAATTGTAGTACCTTTAAATTTAAACAACTTTGTTTATAACAATTTTTCTCGTAAAATTGAAAAGAAACGTGATAATACAATGATAAGATTTTACCCCCACTCTTCTCAGGTATAAATCGAAAAATATTGATCCTACGAAAAAATTGATAAGAATCAAAATTGTAGGAAATTTAATTTTAAACAACTTTGTTTATTACAATTTTTCGCGTAAAATTGAAAATAAACGAGTTATTCGATAACAAAAAATTCACCCACTCTTCTCGGGTATAAATCGAAAAATATTGATCCTACGAAAAAATTGATGAGAACCAAAATTGTAGGGAATTTAATTTTAAACAACTTTTGTAATAACTATTTTGCGTGTAAAATTGAAAATGAACGAGTTATTCAAGAAACAAAAAATAACCCTTTAAATCAAGATGGCGGATGGAGTGAAAAGTCTGGTACCTCTACTTTTTGAATTTAAACTACCAGTGACCCCCCCCCCCAACGAATTCCGAAAGAAAATTGCTGCTAAAAATTTTTGTAAATCTAAAATACAAATTCGACTGGGCTAATATATATACAGGGGTTGCTGTTATCAATGGATAATCCGGCATCCGTCTATAGGTCAGATCATGTCCTACGATATGCTGACGTTTCAGTTTAGTAAAAGTCCCACGGTTATAGAGTTTTTTGGCTTTAAGTTACGTTTTGAAAAATAATTTCCTTTGGTTTTTCGCATGCCATTTCTACAAATGATATGAATCCACAATAACTAAGCAACTTTTTAAAGTAATTGGAACGATATGCGTAGTACATTTTTTTCACACTGCAGGCTATCAAAGTCAGATGTTCGAATTGGTTTGTATGAAAATTGTGCATGAGATCTTTTTTCATGAAGTTTCCTCAAGGGAAGTTTCTGCCTTGTTGGGCCAAAAAATGTTGGTTTTTTTCATCAATTTTTTATGCAAAAAATATTAAATATAGGATGTTGAATTTTGGTGTGTTTACTCAGCGGTCTTTATTGAACATGATTATATTTTTTTAAAGTTCGATAAAACGCGGTGGTGGGAGTGGGAGGAGCCACGTATGTCGGTGCGCCGGCGATGATGTTCTTCGCTTGCGGAAGTGCTCCCACACGCCCTAGATGAGCAATCGTTACGAACGTTTGGCAGGTACGTGTACAACAAACGTCTTCATTAGTCAAACTAGAATTATCCAAAAATATTCAAACGTTTTTATTTTGTGCACAAAAAATTACAAACATTTTTGGTAACAAACTAAACTTCCCCTTCGACAGCGCGCAATATTATTATTTTTCACTTTTTCTTCTCGATTCTAGTTCGACGTATACACAATTTCGTACAGAGTGGAAATATGTTTGATTTTTTTGGGACGTATACACAATATTGTACAGAGTGAAAATATGTTTGATTTGTTTTAGGACTTTCGCAAGTGAATAATGTCATCGCTCGCCCACCGCCACGTTTTTTCAAAATTTAAAAAATATTTTCATGTTCAATAAAGACCGCAAAGTCAACATACCAAATATCAACATTTTATATTTAATACTTTTCGCACAAAAAATTGGTGAAAAAACGAAGATTTCTTGGCCCAACAAGGCAGAAACTTCCCTTAACATTTAAGGTTGAAAAGAAGGCTTTTCTAGATAAAACAAATAACCAAAAGTATTTTTTTTAAACCGTATCACATAAGTTACCATTAGTAGAAATGGCATGCGAAAAACCAAAAGAAGATATTTTTGACATATTTTTTTTCAACGCAAAACTCTCGATAAAATAGGCTGATTTTGATACGTTTTTTTTCAAACCGCCGCCATTTTGCGAATTATGATTTTTAAACAAACTTTCATCGCAAGATAGCGGCTTTCATACTGATGAATAATCTTTTCACAAATTTCGTTTCAGATAATACTTACTCCCACAACTGTGTACACCATGAGGACTCCTTTTTTTAAAGACATTTTCAACCGTTAAAAAAATGTGAAAAAAAACGATAAATAAAAGATTTAAAAAATATTTTCTGTTCGTCACGAGTGCTTTGATTTGACATAAAAGAATAAGACCGATTAGCGTATTTTAACCATCGAAAAAAAAATTTCGAAAATCGGCTATTTTTTTACCCGTTACACCGTGATCCCTTCAAACAAAGAGTAAAATCATAATTTTTTCCAGTCGACATTTTCGAGAAGATTTCAAGGGTAACTTAAAAGAATGGAAACTTATATATTTATAAAGGTGTCTTCTTCTCCGAAAAAAACCGCTTATTTTTGTTAATGGACGAATAAAACAAATGTCCCGGACAAAAGTAACCTGTTTTTTTTCTTACGTAGCACAAAGTACCGCTAGAACAAAAATAGATTTCCACTTTTCAAATTGATCCTGAAATCTCCAGGGTAATTTCGATTAAATAAAAAATGATCTCGCTATTTTATATTTCGTTCGAATCTACTCGATACGTGTCTCGGTATTTTTTTATTCACTTACCCGTTCTCGCGTTATTTCCATGTCTCAAAATAAACGGAACACATATGCAAGTATGCAAAGTAATTGAACTATTCATCGCACGTGAAACAATCAAGCTTCGTTAGCGCGAAACATGATAGTAGTAATAGTCACGATATATATTAACCCGAACAAACTCAAATACAATGGAAAACGAGAGGGTTTTGAGCATCGGAAGTAAGGTACTTTAATTATGTTCATTCGTTTGTTCGAGGGGCCTCGAACTAAATAAAATGGACAGCCATGTACGTGTATATATATATATATATATATATATATATATATATATATATATATATATATATATATATATATATACATATATATATATATATATATATATATATATATATATATATATATATATATATATATATATATATATATATATATATACAGGGTGTCCCATTGTAATCTTACACCTGAATTTTCTCGAAAAATATTGCTCGGACGAAATATTGTGTGGAACAAAACTTCTAGGGATTGAAGGGGGACGTTTGAAAAAAAATGTATTTGAGGAGCCAAAATTCAAAATGGCGGCGTTACAAAAACTGACATGTTTTTTTCAAACGGAAACATAACTTTTTTTTATTGCCAAAAAATTTGTCAGCTGAAAACTAAAAACTTTTGTTGAAAAAATTTTTTGATAAAGTTCATAGTTTTCAAGTGAGAACATCATTTTCAATTATTTCAGATGTATCCAGGATTTGTGTGTGTGTGTGTGTGTGTGTGTGTGTGTGTGTGTGTGTGTGTGTTTTTCTACTCATCGTGATCAAAGTTCGTCAAGGATTTAAAGAAACACGTTTTTGGGCCTGAAAATGGCACAAACGCTATTAAAATGGAAAAAAACTATTTTTCATCGATTTTCCTCCAAAATTTTCTCATGAAATATCGTCCAAATTTGAAAACAAAAAAAAACAAAAAAAACCAATATTTTCAACAAAAAAATTTGATTCTTTTTTTGTTCAAGTGGTCATACATTCGAAAATACAACATTGAGCGGCTTGCCGTGAGACATTTAGTCTAATTGTCCCTACCACCGGCATTTGCGTTAGCCAAAGCGTAGGAGGTTGCATGGCTGAGTCTGTTGCAGACCATTCGCGTTACCCAGAACTTGAAAACTATGAACTTTATCAAACGTTCTCACTTGAAAACTATGAACTTTATCAAAAAATTTTTTCAACAAAAGTTTTTAGTTTTCAGCTGACAAATTTTTTGGCAATAAAAAAAAGTTATGTTTCCGTTTGAAAAAAACATGTCAGCCTTTGTAACGCCGCCATTTTGAATTTTGGCTCCTCAAATAAATTTTTTTCAAACGTCAATCCCTAGAAGTTTTGTTCCACACAATAGTTCGTCCGAGCAATATTTTTCGAGAAAATTGAGGTGTAAGATTAAAATGGGACACCCTGTATATTACATATACAGAGTGTCCCAGAACTGAATGTGTTCCCTGGAATTGGTGTTTGGGGATGAAATTCTGAGTCGATTAATATAAGCATGTGTGGGTCTCAGATCAACCCCTGAATTATTATAAATGTTTAAGGAGTGAGGTCTAGTTGGAACGTTAAACGAAGGCCTTTGTTCCGATTTTTTTCCGGCCAAACGATACAATAATTTACAACAAAAGTTCTTCCGTTTAAAAGATATATATTTAATGTAAACATTATAATTTTTTAAAAGAAATATGTTCCAAAATAAGCCCATACGTATCAATGGCCGAGGACGCTGCAAAATAAAAACAGGTTTTGCGGTGTTCACTCTCACGCTGTGACGGATTATGTGAAACCAACAAAACAGGGGGGAATCTTTAGTTAATGATATTATGCTCCGGTTGAACGAAGGGTTTTGAAAAATTTCTATTTTTCACAAAATGGCGGACGTTAAAAGTCAAAAGTGTTGTTTTGACCAAAATTTCACTTACAAAAATTGACTATAAAAAAAAAAATTGTCCAAAAAAAAAATCCTTCCTTCATCCGGAGGAAAACTATGTATAGAAGAAGTGATATACATTTCAACCCGATCGGTAAAGCCGTTCTCGAGTTACATTGATCACCGTCTTCGAAAACATGGTTTTGAGAAAAACGAGTTTAAAGTTTTGAGTACGATTTGCATGCAGCGTCCACGGCGTCCTTTAAAGTTATGTATTTCGGCGAATAATGGTCTGATTTACATTCAATTAGTCGGAAAATACTCGTAAGATATTATACTTTTAGAAAATGAAAAAAAAAATCGATTTTTTGAAAATTCTAATTAGACCTCCCTCCTTAAGGCCTTAGGCCACAGTAACGGCTATAAAATCATGCGCGAATTTGACAATTTTTTTTCGTATGAAAAACTGATTCACTCATAAAATTGATTACACATCTATTTAGTATGAATATCAAACTGTTAAAGTATAATTTTTTTTTTTCGATGTACAATATCGACTCGAAACTTCTCGAACCAGCTTTTTCCAATTGGCGTGACAAATAACTTCAACAATTTTCACTCGATTGACTTGATGTGAGACCGACACATGCTTATATCAAACGATTCAGAATTTCAACCACAGCCCCCCCCCCCCCCTCCCATTTCAGGGAACGCGTTCAGTTCTGGGACACCCTTTATATATAGCTATGCAGCTATAGATATATATGCACATATATGCATGCGTGTGTGTGTGTGTGTGTGTGTGTGTGTGTGTGTGTGTGTGTGTGTCTAGCTATCACCAATGTGCACACAGGTACTCTTTTTAGTACATACGAGCTTGTTAGGCAGAGAAGGGTCGGTACTTGTGTGTACTCTCCGTACTTTTGGTACTACATCCTGTACACGTTGGGTCGCACGCGCTGCAAAAACTTTTCCCCCCTTACACAATGTTGAGAGCCGAGTTTACGTACAACGGAAATTGCCAATTGAAACTCTCTCTCTCTCTCTCGCTCTCTCCCTCTCTCTCTCTCTCTCTCTCTCTCTCTCTCTCTCCCTCTCTCTCTCTCTCTGTCCCTCTCTCTCTCTCTCTCTCTCTCTCTCTC
>OZ023313.1:71659403-71707047 GCA_964007375.1 Ophion obscuratus | reverse complement strand
AATTTTTATATTTTTATCTCTTCTCTTTTAAACGCTGATAACTCCTGAACTAATTGAAATTTCGACAAATGTCGGTATATATTCTTCTTCACTTTAAAGCATACTTTCGTTAAAAAATATGAAAAATCATCAATTATCAATGTCAAGGTTTTCTGCTGCTAAAGTGAAAACTATATTTTTATAAAATTGATTAACTTTTTTTAAGTCTAAAAATACAGTGTCCTCTCTGTGATTTTTAAGACTAGTCTCATCGTAAGCTCTATTAATGATCTTGTGATTTCCAATTCGGCTTCGATGGGTCTAAAACGTTTTCTTTTTAATTTGTGCTGAATTAAACGAAAAAAAAATGTTTTTCTATTCAAAATTATGTTGACGAAAAAAATCTTTTTCAAAAACAATTTCGAATCCAAAATATTTTCAAAAATGATTTTGAATAAAAAATCTTCAAACGAACCCAAAAAATAAAGATTTCCGTTAAATTCCGCGCGAATAAAAAAACAAACCGTCTCTCGCCTCCCGCAGCCGAATTGGAAATTACAAGATCATTAATAGCATTATTGGGGATTAAAATGATAAAAATTTTCTCAAAAAATATAATTCATTCGAAAAAATATTGACATTGATAATTGATAATTTTTTTATCTTTTTTAACGAAAGTATCTTTCAAAATGAAAGAGAAACATATATCGACATTTGTCGATATCTCAATTACTTCAGGAGTTTTCAGCGTTTAAACATTTCCAAGACTTCCGAATTTGACATTTTTTTGGAAAATTATAACTCCCAAAAGAGAAGAAATAAAAATCTAGAGAATTGGTGTGGATATTCCTTTCATGGGGTACAATTTGACAACAAAAAAAATCAGGAAAAAAAACGGTCGGGGTCCCGGGCTAGGTAAAATGGTGTGGAATGCCACATATACACTTATTATTACTAATAATTTGTGGGGAAAAAATGGAAATACTACAACCAAGACGTAGGAAGGTTTTTTTCATTTGAAAATTAAACATTCATTTTTCAAGTCAAAGTACGTATAATGGTATTGGACGCATAAATCATTAAAACACGACACAGAAATAAACATTTTTACATAAAAAAATTGAAGTATTATCATGGAGCCGCGATTTCGTAGGTTCTTTTTGGTAAAAGTTTCATAATGGTAACCATCGTACCTCCAACGTTTTTTAATTGAACAAAAGAGCAAATAATCATCGGGTACGTAATAAACGTTTTTCCCGAGCTGATACCATTTTCTTTAACGATAATCACTTTTATTAAAAAAAAAAATTCGCTTGTAAGATCGGCTTTGTTTTTTGCTGGAGAAGTATAATGGGCAACAATGCTAGACACGCTTTCATATTTTTATAATTCGAACATTTTTTTGTTTCTTTTCTGAATAAAATATCTTGCAGCTACGACGTTTACCGTGGAGGCATTTTTATTAAGCATCTCCTGCATACCGCGCATCTACTGTTCTCTGATGGTATTATTACTAAAATGTATCGTACGGGCGATCGATTAATATAACATCTCCTCTGTCTCGAGATCATCTTGATCTTCCTCCAGCCATGTAACATCGTGTTGATATTTCTGTGCCTTGTCTTCTGCTATGTTAAACACGTCCAGCTCCTCGTCTACGTTGTCTTCCGCCGAGAAGTCCGGCCTTACAGCGGGGACATTTTTGCATCGCACACCATTGCAGTGTTTGCAGAACTTTGAGCATGTCATCCCACATTTTTTACAGCTGCAACGAGCAGTGACACAATCTGTCGTACAGCCACATGATACTTTTACCAACAAAAGAATTATACATAGAAATGAAAATTTCGATCTCAATCGAGACATTGCAATGAACATTAAATTTCCGTATCATATTACGGAGAGAATTGTTATTGAAAAATGATTGTGCAGTAGTGGAAAAGGAAGCAACCTCATTTTTTCGATTGTAAATTAAACAAAATCCATATTTTCATAAAAAGTAAAGTAAATATCTTTATTGTACACGAGATTTCATTTTATTTCGTAACGATAATAGCACAGTAATTTGTAACGATAATAGCACAGTAATTTTTCCACTAGAATTTCCTTTGTGAATACATTATAAACGTTAACATTTTTTTAAATAGTATATATTAGCCAGTTAGTAGCCTCGAAATAAGCGAGATTAAGATACTCTATGTACTTTTGATTGCAAATTCTCGTTTGAACAAGGTACCTTGCAGTAAATAATATATAATAGGATCAGTGCTTTTGAAAGAATGCTCGATGTTAATTTCAATGAAGTATCATGTAAATAAAATACTGCACCGCATGTGGTGTTAAAAAAATATATACATTATTATATACATTATATATATATATATATAATGTATATAAAATAATCCGCAATAGTATAATTTCTTTTCACAAAATACTTTGCCGTCAAAATAACGTGAAAATATTTCGGGTTACAATATTACATTTTCGACATTATTTGCACCCTCTCCATTTGCTCAGTGTCAGGCTATAGCACTCGTTTACCTGGTGTGAGCTGACCTTAAAAGCAACACTCCTAATTAACCGTTTTCCGACGCTAAATAGCATTTTTATTGTAACCCGAAATATTTTCACGTTATTTTGACGGTAAAGTATTTTGTGAAAAGAAATTGTACTATTACAAATTATTATTATTATTATATACATATTTATATACGTTACATATATATAAATATGTAACGTATATAAATATGTATCCACAATTTTGAGTATTTGTGTTATTATAATATTATAAATAAATGTATGTACTGTGCATAATGATTGTAAGTTCCAGTAATAAAAAATAAAAAAAACCACGGAGAAGGATCGAACACGCGCCGTTCGGGTGGTACTTCGGCACTCTGCCCCTGAGCTACGGGGCTCTTCGAAATACAAAAGTAACGGACAGAGTACACCCGTTGCGCAATATTCTTTACATTTTTTCGGCTTACAATTCTGTGTCGCAACAATTAGATATCCTTCGACTATCCTACACTAGTGGTGCTATTAATTCCAGACCAACCTGAGCTGAATCCGTGACCCACAGTTGGTGACCCCTTGTAAGTTTAAGAATTGACTTTTGAATCAAATACTTCAATTCCAGTAATTTATCGATGAGTAAAATGAATATTTAATAAGCAAGTGTGCTTTCATTTAATTTTGAAACGATTAATTAATAAGCAAACTGCTCCGGTTTTAAATAGATGTATGGGTATTAAAGCATAATCTAACTTCAACTTACCTATAATGTCCCTGGCTCCAAGTGCACAAATTTATGTATATATACACATTCAATAATTTAATAAATCCGTAGCAATTTTATTTAAAAAAGGTACTTTTCTGTTCGTCGCTTTAATTGATTGACGCTCTGCTATGATACGAGATACACCACGCCACGCCACCAAATGACGCCAAAAAAGACGCTCTGCTCCAACAACATGCTCTCTTCCCGCAATTTTTATTTCAGTGTACAAAATATTAACGGGTAACGAATTTGTAATTTTCGATGCCCTACCTAACATTACCCCGCCGAAGACACCTGATTGGTCCCGGGGACTCTCGAGCCAGGTCGACGGTTGTCGCGCCACCTGGGCTGCCGAAAATACCCGATCGAACGTCGGGGACCCCCGAACGAAGCGCGGTAACGGCCGTGCGAGAGCGAAAGAGAGAGGAGATGCCAGCGATGCTCATCCCTCTCGATTTCGTCACGTCCGCGTGCCTCGCGCGTTGATGGTATTGGTGTGAATTTCTTCGACGAGGTGAAATCTTCCATTCTACAACTTTTGTTCGAAACTTTTTTGCGATTTCCTTCTCGTTCTCGAAATAATGCATATTTTTTGGTTTTTAACCCGTTTCTTCACTGTTAATAGTTAAAATTCCTAGAAATTCGGATTCCCCGGGTCGATTAACATAAGAATACATGTTTCACTAAGCGGTCGCAAAAGTTTGCGACTTTGGCCACTTTTGACTGGACTAAACACTCCGTTCGCTCTTATAAGCCCGAGGACGGAATTTTTGTTTCTTTCTCTTAAAAAAAAAAAAATGTATTCGTTTCGCACACAATTTGTTGCAGAAACGTGTGCCGGAAGGGAAAACTGATGGGATTCAGGAAAAATCAGATGAGGAGCAGGGTGTTCCATTTGAAAGAAAAAGCATAGAAATATTGGGAGTACAACTTTGCAGTGACCGTTTTTTTCAAAAGTTTAAGGCTTTATTATAAAAAAGTGGCTACATATTTTTTAATCAAAGTACTGCCCGTCGCTAGCTACGACCTCGGCCCATCTTTCAGGTAGCATTCGAATCCCGCGTCGATAAAAGTCTTGGTCCTTGGAGGCAATCCAGGAATCGACCCAATTTTTGACTTCTTCGTAAGTACCGAAGTGCTGGTCAGCCAAATCGTGTGCCATTGACCGGAACAAGTGATAGTCGGAAGGGGCAATGTCTGGAGAGTACGGCGGGTGGGATAAAACCTCCCATTTCAGCGTTTCCAAGTACTTTTTCACGACATTTGCAACATGGGGTCGGGCATTGTCATGCTACAGTATCACCTTGTCATGTCTTTCGTTGAATTGTGGCCGTTTCTCTTTGAGTGCCTTACTCAAGCGCATCAACTGACGGCGGTAGAGTTCCCCTGTGATGGTTTCGGATGGTTTGAGCAGCTCATAGTACACAACGCCCAGCTGGTCCCACCAGATACACAGCATCACTTTGGATCCGTGAATATTCGGTTTGGGCGTCGATGACGGAATATGACCAGGCAGTCCCCATGATTTTCGGCGTTTAGGATTATCGTAGTAAACCCACTTGTCATCTCCAGTCACAATCCGGTGCAAAAATCACTGCCTTTGTTGTCTTTGGAGCAGTTCCCGCAAATGCTGAGAATTCGGCTCGTAGGTTGCCATGTTTGAGTGCCAATAACTTTATAATGCATACACGTATCCGTTAGCTTTTTTAAATTGTTTACATTGGCAGAGCCTCTAGTTTAAAATGCCACTTTTTTATTGAGCTAGGGCCACTACTTCGGCCGCAGTGGCTCTCTAAGTAAAACGGTCACTGCAAAGTTGTACTCCTTATAATTCGGATTCAGGTGGTAGAAAAAAATGTTTCGTATGAAAGTTCGATGGTAACATAATTTTTTTCTTTCTCGTCCATGTGACAAGAGATATCGCGACATCTTTCCGTTTTTTTTTCGATGGAAATAGTTTTTAGAAAAACGTTTTGAATAATAACAAATAATCGTTCTTCGGAAAAAAATTGAGTTACAAGAAAGAAACGAACGAATAACAAATATTCGTTCGTTTCTTTATAACACAATTGTTTCTTTTTTGTTTAGTAAATTGTCCTTTCTCTGCTGTTGATTATCGTATGATTTCTCAATTCACTCAAAAAGTGAAAAAAAATCGAAATTCCCAAACATATAGAACGTTTCACTCACTCATTCACTCGTTTACTCACGATGGGGCCGACAGCAGAAATCCTTAGATCCGTCAAACAATTTTTCGAAGAAAAAATAAAACAGACAATCAGCACGAAAGAAAACATTTTTTGCTTCGAACCGAAAAAAAAATATTGGCGACGATGACGTTGGTTTTGATTGCATTGATTCCCGAAAGATGCATTCGAAAACGAACATTTTGGAAACCAAACATCGCATTTAGTCCATTATTTTATAAAGTTATGAGCATTTTTAAAATCCAGCTTTGAGAGCGATTTATTTTTCAAAAACGCATTGACAAAAAAATTGAAAAGTATTAACGAAGCTTCTTTTATAGGGTACGATAACATTTAAAAAATCAGCCGATTCGAAGGGGATCGAGTTTAAAAGTAGCCGATTTGGTATGGAATGACCCATATAATGTATGAAAATATATATTTAGTACATTAAAACAAAATAATCCACGAATACATCGTGCCTAATTTTGCGAGATGTCAAAAAGTTGACGTACATACCGTGGACTTAATGAGGTTGAAGCAGTCCAATTGAATCAAATGACGGTTTTTGATTTTTTTCAATGAACCTGCATACCAGGTATAGATTTATTCTGTAGATGCAAATTTTTTATAAAATATATACTTAAAGGGCAAAATTATGCATTTTTATATTTTTATAACGTAAATACAAAAAACTTTTGTGTTACTACCAACTTGAAATGGTATAACATTATCGATGAATATTATGGAAAAACTGCGTTAGTGAATGTTTTAAACAACTTAAAATGAAATTTGAAGACATTTATAAATATGCCTATTTACATTTGTGTCGCGAGATTATTTATTGTTACCATTAATAATGGTAATAAGTTAACAGCAATGCTCTTCATTCGCCATTCAAGATTCATAGTCTTTCATCAAACCTCGATGGTTCAATATTGAATATACAGTGTGTCCCAGAATTGAATGCGTTCTCTGAAATGGGGGGTCGGGGATGAAATTCTGAGTCGATTGATATAAGCATGTATGGGTCTCAGATGAACCCCTGAATTATTATTAATTTTTAAAGGCGAACCAGTCAGGTGCGCCCGACGAGCCAGTCTACGTCGGGCTCACCTGATTGGCCCGGCTTAAAAAATGAATAATAATTCCGGGGCTGATCTGAGACCCACACATGCTTATATCAATCGACTCAGAATTTCATCCCCAACCCCCCATTTCTCGGAACGCATTCAGTTCTAAGACACCCTGTATATAGTTTACGGTCGGAACGATGGGGCTTTTTTTCCTAATGTTTACAAAAGTATAGTTTGCGGTAATCCGTTGTTAGAAATGGTTTATCTTGGTACTGAATAGGCAAAAAAATTACCAGCGTGAACGTCTTGCCCATCTAACCGCATGGAAAATTACATACATCAAACTATTTTATATTTCGGGTGTTTAGTGACGGAAAAATTTCAAAAAAATCGTACACGCACGGTATAGTCTAGACAACAACATATATTTTTTTCAAAAATTCTTGGATTGTGGCTAACGCTCCAGCCTCCTTAACGACATTAAAATCGTCTCAATTATAATTGCGTAAAAAAGAAATACATAAAAAAAATCGTTACCTGAGAACGGGACAGCTTGTGTCGATGACGATTGGTGTGAGATCCATCATTGGACGGTGCAGTGGGTACCAAGAGGCGAGGGCTGCATTCACTCGGGGTATTGTAATTCTGCTGATTTGGTTGTGGTTGCGAGTGATAGCGATTGTGCGATTGGTGGTGCTGTTGTGGCTGCTGTTGGGACTGATGGGGAGACGTTCCGCCGGTTACCAGGCGATGCTCACCGGTGTCCAGCATGCTCGTCCCGAGGGCGTCGAGCTGGGTCAACGACCTCGACCGAACCTTGAACATTTAATGAAAATAGGGAAAAAAAACATTATTTTTGAGGAATTCTTGTGTATTTTTATAATTGTGGGAACTTTTAAATAGTTATAGGTATTTATTAGCATCGAAAATGCTTTTAAAACTGTTTATGTTTGTTGACGTAGGTTGGGTATGGGGTCTGAGTTAGCTGGATGTCAAACGAAACTAACGCTACCCCCACTTCTCTGCCACTGTGTTGTAGTAGAGTGGGGGGAGCTGCGACATGCTTAACGGAGACTTTGTCCTTGAAATTTAGCGGGAGATGTTAGCGGCTCAACATGAGCAGCTAGAAGAAGAGGAGGGATGCCTCTATGGACCAGGCATCGCCGATTAGCGGTAATTATAAACACATTTGTGTAAACACATTACAAAACTTTAAACGCGTTTTTCTCGAACACACGTTTTTAAAAATGGCTGACATTCTCCTGACCGCTGTAATTAACATATCGATCTGAAATTTGGAGAGCATACTCAGAAAATATCTCTTCACGGAATGACGGATCGTTTTTTCGATAGATACATTTTTGCATTTATTATTTATCTTTTTATGCGATAAAAAACGCGAAAATTCGATTTTTTTTTAAATTGCCGCCATTTTCCGAAATTTGTACTAAACGAAAAACCCATCCGTCATTCCATGACCAAAGGGTCACAGATTGATAATATGCTTTGAATTTGTGTTTCAGATCAACAAAGAGGGGGCAGTGATGTCAGCCGTTTACCTCCCGCGATTTGAGGACCTGTTTTCGCGGAGCTGCAACGGCCGCCATTTTGGTTTTTTTTTTAAATTTTTACCGTTCTGTATATCATGAATAAAAGCAAGAAAAAAACCGCACTCAAAAAGCTTTACTCGTTTCCTTAAAAAAAAAAAATGTAAACACCTGAAGTATGGCACTCCAAGGACAAAGTCTCCCTTAAAGGGGTCAGGCCACTCTAGAGGCCGAAAAAGTAGGCTTTTTAGGGATTTTTTTTTTAGAAATCTACAAAATAAAACGAGATTACAAAAAAGGGTGTTTATCATACACATCAGTGACTGTATACAATAATTTTTTTGGAGCGATTAATTTCAAAATGGCGGTTGTGCAGCGTTTATCTCAAAAATGCATTCTTTAAGTTGGCCGGAAACATAACTCAGACAATTTTCAACCGATTCAGTTGAAATGTTGAATATATGTTGAAAAATACATTGTCTATAGAAGTACGTAGGATTTTTTTTTATATTGCATCTTTTATATTATTTTTATATTGCGCCCAAACAAACCGAAAAAATTATTAGATTGGCAAATTTTTGAACAATGAAAAAGGGTGTTATATGAATCGTGAGTCAACACTTTCTTTGCGTATATCATAGTGAATTTTCAAACGCGTTTTTTCAAAAACTGTATTTTTCGAATTGGCTTTCATGTTATCTTAAAAACTATTGAACGGATTTCGCTCAAATTTTTATGATATATTTAGCACATCTATATTTCTCACCCGAACTAGAATATTTCTGTTATCTGCCAATATCTTTTTAAGCTGAAAAAGTCGGAAAAAATGACGAAACTTGGAACTTAACTTTTAGAACCGTGTCGAAAATACAATTTTCGATATTTTTACTTTACACTAGTTCCGGCGATAGCCTCAGGTCTCCAAATCAAAATGCCGTTTGATTTTTTTTTTTTCAATTTCATATGAGCCAAACATCCGGAATCATGGCAGCCGTCAACTAACTTTTTTTACACATGAGTGTCTTCCGAACGGGGTAAAGTCGATTCAACTCGTTATTTTTACTTGATAAAATTCAGAGGGACTGTAAAAATGGGAATAAATGTGTGGTAAAAATTCAAAGATAGTTTGTTTTGATAGTACAACAAAAAAAATTCCAAAAAAAGGGAAAAGATAGCTGTCACATAGGATGAACCCGTTAATATCTTATTATTGCATGTTGCATTTCGGTGGTTAATGATTCCACAGTATCTTATGTAAGACGAAAAAAAATTGAAGTATGCATATATACATACATACATACATATGTAATATATAGGTGCATAAATTGAACTAGTTTTACATATAGTCCCTTTGGCTTCGCTCGGCTTGCATTCCTATCGATTTTCGAACCACCCTCTGAATTCAATTTTTTCAATATATATATATAGTGAGTTGAATTTTGCGTTTCCGAGGGTCCACCGGAAGTACGAAGCTTCTCAAAATTCGCGTGAAATCCGAGGAATTCGTTTAATCGAAAGGGACCGAATAGACAAATCTAGGAAAAAGCTCGAGAGCGAGCACGCCCTGGATCAGTGAACACACAGGACGATGTAGAAGGGAAAAGTGGGCGAAGAATGTGGCTCGTGAGAATTCGTAAGAGATGAACCCGCGGACCTTTCGGACTCCCTTTCCGTGGGGTACATGGTTAAATATTTGTAGGATACGTTCAGGATCGTGGCCCACGTCGATGCGAGAGAGAGAGAGAGAGAGAGAGAGAGAGAGAGAGAGAGAGAGAGAGAGAGAGCGAGAGAGATATTGAATTGAGAAAACTCCTCAGATCTCCCCGGTGCCTTTGTTTCGCATTCTTGTTCAGTCCACGAATCGTGCACGCAGTCAAAATCGACCGACTCGTTGCTACATTTTCCAGCGTCGTGTTAGATATACATATATAAACATATAAATATATATATATATATATATTTGTGTGTGTGCGTGTATATGATATTGCACGTTTGCACGAGCCACCTTCAATATGTATCCGCCAACCCACGTTTCACGCTTCAACTAAGAGAGGGTACGG
This sequence comes from Ophion obscuratus, assembly GCA_964007375.1. Taxonomy (NCBI): domain Eukaryota; kingdom Metazoa; phylum Arthropoda; class Insecta; order Hymenoptera; family Ichneumonidae; genus Ophion; species Ophion obscuratus. Next base: position 71,696,919 of record OZ023313.1, on the reverse strand, counting down.
GGTTGATTGACGAAATTCCACGATGAGATTTTTTTTTTTCGTTTACACATTTCTTTTGAACGGAAAATATTTTCCCGAAGAGAGAGAGAGGGGGGGGGAGAGAAAAAGAAGAGTTTACTCCGAACTCCGAAACCGAAATTTCCTAAGAGTGCCGAAATAAAGGAGAATCACAATAGTGCTTGGATAATGGAAACGAAAAAATTAAATGTAGATGTAAAAATAGAGAAAAATGAAACATACATTTAAAAAAATAATTTTATTCGCAGAGGGAGGGAAGGAGGGAGGGAGGGAGGAAGGGTGGGAGGAAGGGAGGGAGGGAGGGAGAGAGAGAGAGAGAGAGAGAGAGAGAGAGAGAGAGAGAGAGAGAGAGAGAGAGAGAGAGGGAGAGAGAGCGAGAGAGAGAGAGGGGGGGGGGGGGGCAAACGGATACTGTGTCGTAAAATCCAATCGTCGTAATGAAAGACAAAATTTCGGTCACGAAACAACCGAACCGAAACAACTCCCACAGATTCCCGACGGTTACTGACACTTGTGGACAGGGCTTTCCAGACCGAATCGGAGGGACCACGAATTTTGTCGCTTTTATGGACTCGCGCTCTTTTTATTTAATGATTTAGATTGAATAGATTTATTTAATAATTAGATAAATTATACGTACGTATTAGATTCTTTAACTTGTATATACCTACACACACACACACACACACACACACACACACACACACACACACACACACACACACACACACACACACACACACACACACACACACACACACACACACACACACACACACACACACACACACACACACACACACACACACACACACACACACACACACACACACACACACACACACACACACACACACACACACACACACACACACACACACACACACACACACACACACACACACACACACACACACACACACACACACACACACACACACACACACACACACACACACACACACACACACACACACACACACACACACACACACACACACACACACACACACACACACACACACACACACACACACACACACACACACACACACACACACACACACACACACACACACACACACACACACACACACACACACACACACACACACACACACACACACACACACACACACACACACACACACACACACACACACACACACACACACACACACACACACACACACACACACACACACACACACACACACACACACACACACACACACACACACACACACACACACACACACACACACACACACACACACACACACACACACACACACACACACACACACACACACACACACACACACACACACACACACACACACACACACACACACACACACACACACACACACACACACACACACACACACACACACACACACACACACACACACACACACACACACACACACACACACACACACACACACACACACACACACACACACACACACACACACACACACACACACACACACACACACACACACACACACACACACACACACACACACACACACACACACACACACACACACACACACACACACACACACACACACACACACACACACACACACACACACACACACACACACACACACACACACACACACACACACACACACACACACACACACACACACACACACACACACACACACACACACACACACACACACACACACACACACACACACACACACACACACACACACACACACACACACACACACACACACACACACACACACACACACACACACACACACACACACACACACACACACACACACACACACACACACACACACACACACACACACACACACACACACACACACACACACACACACACACACACACACACACACACACACACACACACACACACACACACACACACACACACACACACACACACACACACACACACACACACACACACACACACACACACACACACACACACACACACACACACACACACACACACACACACACACACACACACACACACACACACACACACACACACACACACACACACACACACACACACACACACACACACACACACACACACACACACACACACACACACACACACACACACACACACACACACACACACACACACACACACACACACACACACACACACACACACACACACACACACACACACACACACACACACACACACACACACACACACACACACACACACACACACACACACACACACACACACACACACACACACACACACACACACACAAATATTACAGACAAAAGTTGTACGGTGTGAAGACGGCCATCGAATGCGACCAATTTTTTTTATTCCCTTGAAGGCGCTGACGCACAGTGAAGGTCACCTCCACTCCTTAAGGGGGCAAATCACAGTAGCACACTAATTTTGGCTGAATAAAAGTATCAATCGAAAATCTGTATAGTAGGTTTTATAGCAATACTAAAAAAGTACAAAATGCAATTTTTCCAATAAAAAATATTTAAAAATGGCGGCTGCGCAGCATATGCCCCAAGGCGCCTTTTTTTGAGCTCGCCGAAGACATAACTCGAGCAAATTTTCACCGATCGACTTGAAATTTTGACAGTAGCTTCGAAACATCTTTCTCCACGGAGCTACGTAGGATTTTTTCGATATGTTGATTTTTCGCAAAATGGTGCATGTTTGAAAATAAAGTTAAATTTTTAACAAAAAAAACGCCATAAAATCGTCGATAAAAAAAAGTAAGACACATAAAATAAAAAATCCTACGTAGCTCCGTGGAGAGAGATGTTTCGAAGCTACTGTCAAAATTTCAAGTCGATCGGTAAAAATTTGCTCGAGTTATGTCTTCGGCTAGCTCAAAAAAGGCGCCTTGGGGCATATGCTGCGCAGCCGCCATTTTTAAATATTTTTTATTGAAAAAATTATATTTTGTACTTTTTTATTATTGCTATAAAACCTACTTTACAGACTTTCGATTGATACTTTTATTCAGCCAAAATTAATTCCCGAAAATATGCCTATTTTTTTGTGCGCTACTGTGATTTCCCCCCTTAAAATGGAATGGTACATTTTTTTCAACCATCTTGTAGAACACCTCAAGCCGTATAAAAAACATCTTGGGGTCAAAGTCGTTCAAGGTCATTCAAGGGCAGCACATTCATTAATATCAAGTAAATATGTTGAAAATGACGAATTTTTCTTCAGTTCCAAAACAAAAAGCGCCGGTTTGTTTACTGAAAAAAAAACAGTATACGTATTCAATACGATCATTGATATCAAATAAATGTATTAAAAATGGATTATAATTTCTTTTCATTCGCATTAAAAGGCGTATCCATGTTTCAATAAAAAAAAAATAACACACCTTGCGTACATTCATTAATATCCAATAAATGTATTGGCCATGTACATTTTTTTTCATCGGACGAAATGAACAGTATTCTCAGGTTGATCCAATATAGATATATATATCGAACGTGTAATGGAAAATCGCATTCACGACATTTCCCCGGACAGGCGCAAATCCCATTCGGACAAACTGTCGACTAATGGAAAGTCTACGTTCACTTGGCCGGTGACCGGGCTCGCTCTGTTCACGTACAAAATCGTATACAAACACGAATTGCACGCGTTTGTATTCGCGTACATGTAATGTCGCGATCAGAGCGGAAAACAGGAGGGAATCGCGTGAGCGAATGTGTATGGAGGATTTTCAACGATTTCCACGCGACGACGAACAGAAATAGACGCGATGAGACTTTGACTGAGGTGGAAAATCACGAACGTACTTTCTCTCCTTTCATTGCCCCCTCCCCCGCCACCATCTTTTTTTCCTTCCGCTATATATATATATATATATATATATATATATATATACACGCACACACACATACATACGTACATACATACATACATACATCCATACATACATACATACATACATACATACATACATACATACATACATACATACATACATACATACATACATACATACATACATACATACATACATACATACATACATACATACATACATACATACATACATACCTACATACATACATACATACATACATACATACAAGGGGGGGTGATGTCCCCCACAGGATGTCTCCCTCACGGAGAAACCCAACTCCGACTGGCGCGCGTCCCCGGGTGGCGGATGGGGGAGGTCCTCACCAGGAACTCTGACGCTGTCGGAGAGACTGGCGGACTGGGGCGAAATAAAACAGCTCTCGCGGACCAAACGTGGTGCGAAGAGGAAGGACACCCCTACAACAAACCTAGGGGAAGGAACCCCGAAAATAAACCAAATATGGAAAGTACATCAAATGGAAAACCATTTACGGTGCAGGGGGTCGGATCCCCAGTACCGGCGTCTATCGGGGGCGAGCAAGCGGGCCCCAGGACGTCGTCACCAAGCTACCGCAGGACCATTGAGGTGGAATCCCAACCGAAGGAGGCCACCCAGGCGAACGAAGCCGGAGACAACGGAGGAAAAAAGCGGCTCGCGCTGCTAGAAGACGAAGAAAGGGAGACACTGGAGAACCTCGGCAAGAACATCCATGCTATCTATGAGATTGTGAAAGCTGCGAGGAATATCCACAAGGAAATTAGGGAGGCCATAGGAGAAGCTTTCGTTCACTACGAGCATCTCACGGAATGCCGAAGGACGCTAGGGAAAGCGAGACAGGAGGCAACCTCGAAGCCCGACGGTGCTGGCACTTGCACAAGGTGGGGTGCAGACCCGCACCATACCGGTGCAGCGGCAAGAGGAAAGAGATACGCAGAAAAAGGAGCGAAGGACGTAGCGTCGGCGCAAACGCCGCAAGCCCGGCAGCTCCTGCGAGCAGACAGCCGCACGACGAGAAGGCTGCTGAACACACCAGAAACAGAAAATAGGAAACGAGGAGCTCTATCATCCCCGGAGGAGGACATGAGACAACAAAAACGGCGATACTTCAAGAAAGGCTCGAAGCCGGACAAGAGGGAAGCGCAGGCTCCTGAAACGCTTCGAACGGAACCGACCCTGAGCGTAGAGGGCGAAGCGGCAACGGACGAACCCTGGAGAACGCAAAAGAGTCGCAGCGAAAGGAGGGAGAATCGCAGAGCTACGAAGGAAAATTCCCCAAGGAAAAAACCGCGTGGACGACTACCAGAAGCCTTAATGGTAACAGTCGAGGGTGAACACTCGTACGCAGACGTCCTCAGGGATCTCAAGAAGAAGGTGGACCCGGAAAGCCACGGAGTAAGAATTTCCGGAATTAGGAGAACGCGGAGCGGTAAACTCCTTTTGGAGATAGGAAAAGGAGGAAATAAAGCCGAAGCCCTCAGAGAGGCCGTTGTCGGCGCACTCGAAGGCAAGGCGACTGTACAAACCTTGTCTCAAATAGTGACCGTGGAGATACTGGACTTGGACGAGGCTACAGACGAGGCTGAGCTCAGCGAAGCGCTGAACGAAGCGACCGGAAACTCGGAGGCTAAAACCATCGACATCAGGGCGCTGCGAACGGTGTTTCAAGGAACGAAAAAGGCTGTAGCAACCATGCCGGCGGAGCTTGCGGACAAGCTTCTCGAAGTGGGACGGCTCAAGGTGGGCTGGATTAGGTGCCGAGTAAGGCTCAAAGTCCAGGTCACCCGATGCTTCCGCTGCCTAGGCTTCGGACACGCTGTGACCCACTGCAAAGGAGTAGATAGGTCCAACATGTGCCGACTATGCGGATCCGAAGAACATCTTGCCAAGGAGTGCAGAAGTTCCCCCCACTGCGTGATCTGCGCGGAAGGGGGACAAAACGAAGGAGCGCAGCACATACTGGGTAGTGCCAAATGCGAATCCTTTCGAAAGGAGCTGAGCAAGGCAAGGAGATGACCAGGTACCTGCAGACAAACCTGGGGCACGGCCGAGAGGCACAAGACCTCCTTATGCAGACGGCCAGGGAGAAGGCAATAGATGTACTGCTAGTCAGCGAGCAGTATCTAACGCCGAAAACGGGCTGCTGGTACCAGGACAAAACAGGCAGAGCGGCTATAGCAATCCTGAGCCGCAACATGGGAGTCAGGGCAGCCTGCGAAACGGCAGCTAACTATGTCTGGGTGGAACTCGAAGGAGTGAGAGTGTATAGCTGCTACTTCTCACCAAACACGGAATACGGCGACTTCGTCGCCCAAATAGACGAGCTGGAGGATAGCATAAGATCGGCCAGAGGTGAAGTCCTCGTAACCGGAGACTTCAACAGCAAATCGCCAGAATGGGGTTCCAGGCGTCTAGACAGAAGAGGAGAGGCACTGTCAGAGTTGATAGCGCGGATCGACATGGTGGTACTCAACGAGGGGACCAAGTATACCTTCCGGCGTGGGAACACCGGGTCGGTCGTTGACGTCACGCTAGCCTCAGCAGAAACGGCAGGTAGAACGATGAATTGGAAACTACTGGAAGACCTCACCCTCAGTGACCACCATTGAAACGGGGGAGTCGGACCGAAATCGGGAAACGCCAGCGCAAACACATACAGCGAAGGCCAGAGGATGGGTGCGGTCAAAGCTTGACGAAAAGAAACTAGTAGCGTATATGGAAAGGACAAAACAACGAGGAACACTGCAAAAAGTAGTCGAGTCAGAGGACGTAAACGCTGCAGTGAACTTTGCCATGGATGCTCTGATCTCTGCATGCGATGCAGCGATGCCAAAGCGCAAGAAGGCCCCGTCAGGGCGGAAATCAGTTCACTGGTGGACGGCGAGCATCGCCGAGCTCAGGACGAGGTGCCTTGCAGCGCGGAGGAAAATGCAACGGGCGAAAAATATGCAAGTGCAGCTGGTTACAGCTTATAAACAGGCTAAGAAGGAACTACGAAATGAAATAAAAACCAGCAAGCGAAGATGCTGGAAGGAGCTTTGCAAATCGGTGGACGAGGATCCCTGGGGCCTGCCGTACAAGATCGTAGCCAAAAAGCTAGTAGGTAGGAAACAGATCCCCGGCCTGGCCTGCCCCGTACGCATGAGCCAAATAGTCGGAGCGCTATTCCCAACGCACGAAAAAAGAGTTCTGAGACATGCCCGGGATGTAGCCTTTACCCCGTTTCGCATCGAAGAACTACAGACAGCGGCAAAACGTCTGCAGACAGGGAAGGCTCCTGGACCAGACTGCATACCTAACGAGGTACTTAGAGTAACAGTCGAAGCATGGCCAGAGGTTCTGTTGGAAGTCTACAACAAATGCCTACAGAAAGGGGTCTTCCATGCAAGATGGAAGAGACAGACACTAGTCTTGCTAAGGAAAGGAGAAAAGCCACTGGAACAGCCGTCGTCGTATCGTCCGATTAGCCTTATCGACACAACAGGGAAGTTGTTGGAACGACTCCTGCTCCGACGACTGGAAGAGCACATAGAAGAAAACGGTGGGCTGTCACCGAGGCAATTCGGCTTCCGGAAAGGGAGATCGACGGTAGATGCCATAGTGCGGGTAACCGAAGCAGCGTTTAAGGTAAAGCAGGGCCCGTGGCAGAGCAAAGGCTTCTGCGCGGTGATAACCCTTGATATCCAGAACGCGTTCAACACAGCTAGGTGGGACAAGATCACGGAGGCGCTGGCAGATCGGAAATTACCAACATATCTACTGCAGATGATAGACAGCTACCTCAGCGACAGGAAGCTTATCTACGACACGGAACAGGGACCGGTGGAATATGAGGTGACGGCCGGGGTACCGCAGGGATCGGTTCTTGGACCGTTCCTGTGGAACATCATGTACGATGACCTCCTCAAACTGAAGCTCGTGGGCCAGGCTGAAATGGTAGGCTTTGCGGATGACGTGGGCTTGGTGGTGACGGCGAAGACGACGAAACTGCTGGAGGTGGTGGCAAATGAAAACCTCCGTCGTGCCAGTAAGTGGCTGAAAGAGAGCGGGCTCCAACTAGCGGTCCATAAAACCGAGGCAGTTCTGATCACAGACAGAAGGGTCTTCACAACGCCAATGCTGAAACTAGATGGCCAAAATATAAGCTGGGGAAAATCCCTCAGGTACCTAGGAGTGCAGATGGATGTCGGACTGAGGTTTACGGAGCACGTAAACATCATAAGCGAGAAGGCAGCCTCTACTGCCGCGGCCCTAGCAAGGCTCATGCCAAATGTCGACGGGCCCAGCGAGCTGAAGAGGAGATTGTTAAATAGCACTGTCCACTCAAAAATCCTATATGGTGCTGAGGTATGGGTAGACGCCATGAAGAAAGTCGGGGTGCGGCGAAAGCTAGCCGCAGTGCAGAGACGCAGCGCCATACGAATAATATCAGCGTATCGGACAGTCTCCGAAAACGCCGCACTCGTGCTTGCTAGTGTACCGCCGATCGACCTACTGGCACAGGAAAAAAGCGAGATCTACCAGGATACCCACCAACATGACGGGACTCCAATTACGGACGAAGAAAGGGTAGCGGCAAAACAGAGGGCCCACGAAAGGCTACTAACGCGTTGGCAAGAACGCTGGGACGCGGACGTCAAAGGTAGATGGACCCACCGGCTCATCCCTAGCATAACAGAGTGGATCGGGAGACCCCATGGACAGATGAACTATGAGCTGACGCAGGCGTTAACAGGACACGGCTGCTTTAACGAATACCTGACGCGTTTTAAAAAACGAGAAAACGAAGCATGCCTCCAATGCGGATTTAGTCCGGACGACGCACAGCACGCAGTCTTCGAGTGCCCGGCCACAGAAGTAGAACGGAGACACCTGGAAGTCCAAATAGGAAACAAAACGATCGACGAAAGTAGTCTGATCCCTCTAATGCTTAGCGCAGAAGAGGTATGGACGGCGACAGCGTTCTTCATAAAAAGAACGATGCAGAAGAAAAGAGAGCTGGAAACTGAAGAGAGGGCTCGGGCGGAAGGACAAGCAAACCGCGACGCGGGAACAGCCTAAGGAAGCGCAAAGGACGAATGAAGCGTAGGAAAATGGTGGAGAGGACCAAAACACACCACATCGAAGTAATGCGAAAGCGGTACCGATGTGGAGTGGGGAGAAAGAGGAGGGGTTTTAGTCGGTACAAATCCGACACTACCCAAAACATCTGGGCGTCTTGTCGAAGATTTCCCCTCCTCCAAAAAAAAAAAAAAAAAAAAAAAAAAACATACATACATACATACATACATACATATATATATATATATATATGCGCACACACACCCATGCGTGCGTGCGCGCCCGCGTGCACTGAGAAAAGAATCATTGATCCAATATCATTGGTGTTATTGAATTAAATTTCGTTGATTCAATTGTAAAATTGTCGGTGTAAATAATCGGATTTATTAGTCCAAACAAAACGCTATTGACTTCAATAATATGATAAAATTAAAAGTTTTTTTAAAATTCAAAAGATATATTGTTAGCCAAGAACAATATATTATTGAAACTATCTAAAAAATGATCGCGAACAAATTATACAGTTTTGAATGCAATTTCTGCAACGAACAAAAAAAAGCGTACAATTCATAACATCAATATTGTTGATTCGAGTACATAAGAAAAATTGAATTACGCTCGTTTAATTCAGATAAAATTTCTACTGAGTAAATCTGTTATTTTATTTTTTTCACCAAATCCGATATTGTTTTTCAAGTACATTATTCGTTAAAATATTAATATTTTATTTTGATTAAAAAATATTAAGCAAATGTCTGAAGTGGTTAAAAAATTATGCGAAAATAAAATGTTTCTTGCGCATTAGGTTGAAAAAATGCAACCAAGTCATGACCGAGCGCCACCAAAATTATAGGTGCGAGGAAACCCGTAGTTCTCGGAGTAACCGCTAGAAGCCGCAGGAGCGCCCGTTTCTCGTAAGCGTAGCGCGAACCGAAAATCTACTTAAACGCCGGAGAAACTCTAGAGTATCGCTTCTTGGCCTGTGGCTAAGATGAAAATGTAGTATCTGTTCTTATCAGTTGGATATTTTATATTCTCTCTACTATTATCGTGGATGATCATTTTAATGCTCACTTTTTATGTAAGATTTTAAAAAAATTGAAAAAAACTTCAATTTTTTTAAGGGCGGGGTGAAGTATTTAAATTTTTTTTCTTTTTTTTTAATTTTTTAAATGAATGCATAATATATCAAGAATATTGTGTTAAAATTTCAAGTCGATCGAAGTAAAATTGACGAAGTTATGAGTATTTGAGCGTCTATTGCTCCATGTCGTTCTCTTCTCTTCTGCGTTTTTCAAACCGTTTTTCTGAGACTTGTCATATTTGAAGTCCGTGTGCACGATAACTCAAAATCTACTGGACCAATCGCTTTGAAATTTTGCACAGTACTTCTTCACATAATTCACCAGGTATTGTCGAGAGCTTTTTTGTTTTTTTTAATAATTACTAATTTTTCAACAATAAATTAGCCGATTTTTTTAGCGAAAATCGGGTGTTTGGCTCCCAAGTGCTACGAAAAATCGAAAAATCGAAAAAAAAAAATCCTCCCGTCATTACCTTGAGAAACATCTCCTTTAACAAATGCATTTTGATTTTTTTGTTTCAAATGATTCTGTTGCGAGTTATGGTGCACACCGCAAACCAACTTTTTTTCGAGGCGCCTCCGGGGTTTAATTTTCACTCGCTCAATTTTGAATATTTTGCAATGCAAATTTAGGAGAATGTTGTTCAAATGTTACTTTATTATATGTAAATTTTTCAATAAACGAACACTATTCGTTACGCCAAAAAAAATGTTAAAAACATGCCTTTTTTTCGCCGAATTAACTTTACTCCGCCGTTAATAAAACGAATTCGATCAAACACTTTATGCTGACAATTCTATCCTGTTCCAAAGAGGGGTATGCGATTTTTCAAATATTCTCAGCAATTTTCGTGAGTGTACATTTATTTGAACCAACAATCAAGAAATGTTTGCAAGTGAATATAGAATCATTAAAAACATGACTTGTAGAATTCACAAATATATTGTTTTGATTGCAATGAACGTTTCATTGAATATTATATTTTTTTCCACCACAGACTAAATGCGTTGCTACAGATGACACCTGTACTTTGTGGGAAAAAACAATACCATTATTTCGGATCCATATTGTTGATATTTCAACCATGATATACACTTGTCTCTATCTCATACTAGTTGCATGATATTGCACTTTTGATATTGTACGGAGTCCGAGAATGTTACGTCTCATGGCATATTCGTTTTGATGTAGTGGAGAAATAATTCATTCCATTGATGATATTTTTATACGAAATAAAAAATGTCGTAGCAAGCGCGTAATTATTTCATTCATACATCTACGGATTGTATATCGAATGATTTCAATAAAATATAATTTTATTTAAAGGATAACGTAGATATTCAGAGAACAGAAGAGATTTTCAAATAAAATAATATATTATTTGATCACATTTTCCAATATTTTATAGTATTGTAACAATCTCATATATCGGTGGCACTCCGCGTTTAGACATTTCTTTGGATCAACCGATATATATTTTTTTTTCTCAGTGCACGCACGCACGCACGCACACACACACACACAATTCCAAAATTGAAAAAAGACAAATAAAAGATAAATAAACAAATAAGTTGCAGCGAACTACTAATTTTCAGAAGACACCCGATATATAATGTGCGATTTAAAGAGATTGCTTTCCCTTCCCCTTCCCAGTCTACCATTACCTAGGGGGAGCATGATGAATCTTTAAGGAATTGAGACGGGCATGATCGTAGAAGGGTATGTATTTATGGTTATCTGGGCGTGGATGGGAGCGCTTTACAATATACACCCACACGTGCGCATACATATGTATGTACATATAAATGTTCAGTCGATCGAAGAAAAGTGGAAAAAGGAAGGAAAGACCGGGACAATAAAAAAAAAAAAATCAGAGTCTATCGACTTCATGGGGAAGGGACCACTTGCAAATGGACCTGTATACAGTCTCTTTTATGGACGAGGGTAGGTGATTTTTTTCGCGCTTTTTTATTCGCCCGTTTACACGCGTCTTCGGGGAAAGTCGAACGGGAATTTAGATATAATCTTTACATAGGCGTCTACATTCGCATATAAATCGTGCCACGTTATCTTCAACGCTCGGATATCGCTGGAATGTCTTGTAAATCGCATAATATAGCACAGTCGTGCTGTATATTGGAATCGGAAAAAATTAGAAGAAGGCTAGTTTTTTGACAGGTGATTTTGTAGGTGTCACGGGTGCTAAAAGCAAGTTTGCCTAAAAATCGGGGGGTAGGGTTTTTTTAGGGGATGGGGGTGGTTTAATGCCAAACTACAACCCCCACAAGGTGTCGGCGCCGGGCGACAAAATGTTCAGAAAAATCCGGGTTTTATTTTTGTCCATAGCGCCGAAGTCGTGGCAGTTCATTTTGGGGGTGAAAAAGTGGGGTGAATTTTTGAAAAATCAGTTTTCATTCGATAACTCTTTAGGACAAATTCATACAATTTTTGTTCAAATGGAAACGTTGTAGCCCTTGAAAAGTCGCGTCGATCGAGTATTCGATCAACGCTCTCCAATAATATCTTCACCCCCAAAAGAATTATTGAAGAAGTAACAAAAAAAATTGTTTATTGAATAACTCAAAAACAATCGATTTTTCGGGGATGGTTCAAATGTACGAAATGTAGAGAATAATTTTCTCTGTATTTTCGTTCCTATGCACAACTTTTGAATTTTGCTTTTTCGAACCCCTCTCAGGGGTTGAAAATTCAAAATGAAATTCTGGGAAAACTATCGACCGAAACTAAAGAGATACGAGTTTGGCGCTGTGGACAAAAATGTAGCTGAGGGTTCAAGCTACAAATTCTTCCACGCCGGCAAATTCGTGCCGTCAATAGTTTTCCCAGAATTTCATTTTGAATGTTCAATCCCCGATAGGGGTTGGAAAAACAAAATTCAAGGGTGTTCCATAGCAACGAAAATATGGAGAAAATTATTCTCTACATTTCGTACATTTGAACCATACTCGAAAAACCGACTGTTTTTGAGTTATTCAATAAACTATTTTTTGTTTGTTTATTAACCATTTTTGGGGGGTGAAGATATTATCGGAGAGTGATGATAGAATACTCGATCGACGCGTCATTTCAAGGGCTACAACGTTCCCATTTGAACAAAAAACGTACGATTTTTTTCTAAAGAGTTATTGAATTAAAACCGATTTTTCAAAATTTCACCCCACTTTTTCACCCTCAAAATGAACTTCCACGAATTCGGAGCTGTGGACAAAACTAAAGCCCGGATTTTTCTGAACATTTTGTCTCACGGCGCCGACCTCGTAGGGGTTGTAGTTTGGCATTAATCCACCCCCATCTCCTTTCATCCCCTAAAAAAGAACCCTACACCCCGATTTTTAGGCAAACTTGGATTTAGCACTCACGGCACCTACAAAATCACCTGTCAAAAAAACTAGCCGTCTTCTGATTTACTCCGATTCCGGGTTTTTTCAGCGACAGCACGACTGTACTAATAAGAAAATACGTAATACCTGTCGAAGACTTATTCGACCGGCTATCGAAAAGACGATTTTTTTGCATGTTTTTATAGTGGAAGGTTTTAATTTTAATTTGGAACAAAAATTGTGGAAAAAATTGAAAAACTGACCGACCGTTCGTGGGTTTTTCCATTTCTTGATAACAAGTGATTCTTTTTTTTTTTTTTTTTGTTTTGAACATAGGATTTTTTTCTAAGCTTGCCATTTTCGTAACTTTCAAAATTTCGAAAAAATATCCGGTCATATGATAGTTTGATTGTTATACTAAAGGTACATTTTTTTCGGACGAGCCTATATGCCAAAAGCATCTACACTAGGGTGGCACAAATTTGAGCTCTATTTTTTTCCCTCTTGCTCACCATCCGATTATCTACGATAAAGAAGAAAAAAAATTGTCGCGAAAGCTCCGAGAGGTCAACAAATATTTAGAGGTCGCTCAAGCCACACAAAAATTCAAATTTTCATTAAAATATCTATTTTTTTTTCGTTCACTTCTCACCCGTGAATTTTACGCTTTATAATGTTTGAATTAACCTCGCGAAAGCTCTAGCCGGCCGATAAATATTTAGTGGTCGCTCAAGGGCTTCGAAATTTTCCATTTTTTTACTCTTCTCACTCATAAATTTGACGCTTTGTAAAATGTTCGAAACTATTAATCGTTTTTCTTTAGGAACAGATTTTTTAAATTTACCTCACATTGTTAACTGAACAATTATAATCTTCGTTATCGTAAAATAATTCTTTAAAGCTCTTGTCCGTAAACAAAATTATAGGTCCCCCGTTTCATCGGGTTAGAAGTGTGAGGTAAATTAAAAAAAACCCGTTTCTAAAGAAAAAAAAGGATTAATTGTTTTGAAAATTTCACAAAGTGTTAAATTTTTTAGTGAGAAGAGAAAAATAATTCGCGACAGTTGGAAATTTCGAAGCTCTTGAGCGATCACTAAATATTCATTGTCCGGCTAGAGCTTTCGCGAGCCTTAATTTAAAAATTAAAAAGCGTAAAATTCATGGGTGAGAAGTGAACGAAAAAGAAAATCGATATTTTAATATGTATGACTATATATGACTATATATGATTGAATATCTATGACTATATTTGAATAACATATTATTTTATTTGAAAATCTCTTCTGTTCCCTCCATATCTCCATTATGCTTAAAATAAAATGATAATCTATTGAAATCATTCTATCTACAATCTGTAGATGTATGGATGAAATAATTAAGCCATTGCTACAACAATTTTTATTTCGTACAAAAATTTGATCAATAGAATGGATTATTTCTTTACTACGTCAAAACGAATGTGCCATAGACGTAATATTTTCGTACTCCGTGCAGTATAAAAAGTGCAATGTCATGCAAGTCGTATGAGATAGAGACAACTGTATAGCATGATTGAAATATCAACAATATGGATCCGAAATAATGGTACTTTTTGCCAAAAAGTACAGATGGCATCTGTAGCAACGCATTTAGTGTCCGGTAGAAAAAAAACATAATATTCGATTAAATAAATGTGCAATCAAAATTGCAATCAAAATAATGTGTTAATAATTGAAAGTTCTTCAATTTTGTTTAAACCTTAAATAAAAAGTGAGCATTAGAATGATCATCCACGATAATAGTGGAGAGAATATTAGATATTCAACTGATAAGAACAGATACTACACTTCGATCTTAACCACAGGCCACGAAGCGATACTCTTTAGAGTTTCTCCGGCGTTCAAGTAGATTTTCGGTTCGCGCTACGCTTACGAGAAAAGAGCGCGCGTGCGGCTTCTAGCGGTTACTCCGAGAACTACAGGTTTCCTCACACCTATAATTTCGGTGGCGCTCGGCCATCATTTGGTTGCATTTTTTCAACCCAATGCGCAATAAACAAATTTTATTTTCGCATAATTTTATAACCAATTCAGAAATGTGCTTAATATGTTTCAATCAAAATAAAATATTAATACTTTAACGAATAATGTACTTGAAAATCAACATCGGATATGGTGAAAAAATAAAATAACATTATTATTCTTTGTAGTTAAACAATTATTCTTGTGTACACGAATCAACAATATGCATGTTATGAATTGAAACGCTTTTTTTGTTCGTTGCAGAAAATGCATTCAAAACTATACAAGTTCACGATAATTTTTCAGTTAGTTTCAATAATATATTGTTCTCGCCTAAAAATATATCTATTGAATAAAAAAAAATGTTATCATATTATTGAAGTCACTAGCGTTTTGATGGACTAATAAATTCAATTATTTACACCAACAATTTTACAATTGAATCAACGAAATTTCATTCAATACCACTAATGACATTGGAACGGTGATGTTTTTTCTCAGTGTATAAATCTCAAAAAAAGGATCTTCTATCATAATAAAAATAAGGAAGATGAAATGTAAAAAAGAACTTTCGTTTCGTTCCAACGATGCAAACGTCAACACCGCGAAATTTTATGTTTTTTTTTATCGCATCAATTGCAATAAAAAGGATTCCGAATTATAACTCAATTAAATTGGATATCCGCTAAACCTTTCCAGTGCGATTATTCCGAGCTCGATGAATCTGGTTGATTGAAAAAAAATACGTCGTAAAAATCTTCCGCCGGGATGGATATACGACTAACGTTTGTCGTAATTTACGTAGCCCCAGGCGAATAAGCTGGTGTGGGTTGAACCCTTTATGTTAGCTGGAAGTTGATGCATATATATATATATATATATATATATATATATATATATTCTGTGAGGAAAACCTCCGGGTGTGTGCACAGGCAGATTTGAACTAACAAGATTTCACCATCAGATGGAGTGCTTCTTACTCCTTTCCGCATGCCATTTCGCATGAAAACCAGCTAAATACATATATATGTATGGAAAAAGGCGATCTTGGAGATAGTTCGACTTCAAGGACCGTCTCCATAGCAACCTATTGTCCCTATACTAAAAGTTGCACAAGTCCCAATATCCTCAAAAGCACCTCCACACAAATGTCAACTCGTTCATATGAAGGTCATTTTGAGGTCTGTCCTGTACGAACCATCAAGGATTCGGTTGGAGCAAAAAATGACTGTCCTCAAACCAACCAAATAAGCTAGTAGCCAACGTTACATTGACATGACGGGTTCAAAGTGTCTCTTCCATATATACAGGGTGTTAGGAAGGTCGATGCAAAGCCCCTTGGCACGGATTTTTTAAATTTACCTCGTCCTTCTGACTCGATAAAACGGGGGACCTATAATTTTACTTACGGACAAGAGCTTTGAAGAATTATTTTATGAGAACGAACATTATAATTGTTGGGTTAGTAGTGTGTGTTTAATTTGGAAAATGTGTTTCAAGAGAAAAACGATGGTTTGTTTTGAAAATTTTACAAAGCGTTAAATTTATGATTGAGTGAGAAGAGTATAAAAAAATTGGCGAAAATTTGAAATTTCGAAGCTCTTGAGCGACCACTAAATATTCATTGACCGGCTAGAGTTTTCGCGAGGTTAATTTAGAAATTATAAGGCTCAAAATTCATGGGTGAGAAGTGAACGAAAAAAAATCGATTTTTTAATGAACATTTGAATTTTTGAGAGGCTGGAGCGACCTCTAAATATTTTTGGACCGCTCGCAGATTTCACGACAATGTTTTTTGTTCTTTACAGAAGACAATCAGGTGGTGAGAAAGAGGAGAACAAAAATAGAGCACAAATTTGTCCCACCCCAATGTACAGGCATTCTGTATACTGGACGGTTTCTGACATAAAAATCATCTGCTTTTGATTTTTCGCATGCCATTTCTACAAATGATAACTTTCTACGAGCCGATTTTAAAAAAATACTCTTGGTTATTCGTTTTATCTAGAGAAGTCTTCTTTTCGACCTTGAATGTTAAGGAAACTGTACGAAAAAAGATCGAGCGCAGAATTTTCATGCAAACCAATTCGAACATCTGACTTTGATTGCCTGCGGTGTAAAAAAATGTATACGCGTATCGTGCCACTTTAAAAACTTGCTCTGTTATTGGCGATTCGTATCATTTCATCATTACAGGACATCCTATATATGGGCATTCCACGTCACCTCAGGGAGTAAAAAAAATCCACAAATAATTTGGAAAAATCGAGTTACTTTATTAAAAAATATTCACCAAGGGTCGAAATAAAAAAAATTCTGACGTTTTTTCTCGTTGATTACCATTTTTTACATTTTCCCATTCAAATGGCTGTATCTTTGGCAGGATTCGACGTATTTACATTTGTAAAAAACGAAAATGTGCGCCTGTTTATAGCCTTCCGGAAAGAAATTAATTCAGATTTTATTGAGCAAGTCGAACGTCCGTTTCAGGGCAAAATATGCAAAAATATTTTTTTTCTCAAGGAAAGACACTCGTTATTTTATTTTTTTAAATTTCCCCGCATTGTGAATACAAATAATGGATTTTTGGTATTTTTTATATTATGGGATTTCTAAACACCGCGAAGTAACAGCTATTTTTATTTGAAATTTTTTTTTTTTATTAATATTCGATTGAAGAGTGTGAAGCACTCCAAGGCTCCAATACCTGGTAAACATACAGTGAGTGCTTTACACTCTTCAATCGACCACAATATGTTTGAAAAAAAATGTACCATTCCATTTAAAAAAGTGTAGGTGACCTTCACTGTGCGCCAGCGCCTCCACTGAAATAAAAAAAAATTGATCGCATTTGATGGCTCCCTTCACACCGTACAACTTTTGTTGGGAACATTTTTTTCTGACGTCGATAATTACGGAGTTATTTCGAGTGGCAGAGATAAGAGGGACACCCTGTATATACACCTTCAAATTCGTACATGAAATCTTCGTCTGACAATTGTACCTACTACTGCTCCAGTATTATTGTCGGAGTTCCCTTCTCGAGAGCTTCGTCAGCCGGGATCGAGCGGAAAATAAAAACCCAACTCCCGAGCTGCTATCCACTCCGTAGACCTGGACTTGCACAGCCGCGAATATTTGCATTGCACAGGTGCGGATTAATTATAGCACGAAGAGAGTGGGACGATTGCCGGAGAGGACGAATTTACCATGAGGAATTTGCCTCAAGGGCTTGTGGTTTGTGATCCCGTGAGGAGAAATTGACTCGGGCCTCGGGGCTTTGTGATGACAACGATGACTTTTTGGGCAGGTAGCTCTGTGACGCTTGAGGGGCCCGAGGGACTTGAACTTTTAAAAATGTGATTTTTTTGTTTGAGTTTTTCATAGTCCAGGGTCTTAACTTCCATTGCCAAAAAGAATTTTGCAAAAATTTCGAAAATTGACGAAGTTAGGAGAATTTTCGTGAAGAGTTCTTTCTTCGACTTTTTTCTCAATATTGGGTTCTACAAAACGATGTAAGTCGTATCTCAAAATCTATTCGTTGTATTCACTTGAAATTCGGGCATAGCCTAGGTTATCAAATTTTCTGTCGACGACCGAATGACTTTTTCATAAGTTCATTTGTTGACAAAACATTATTAAACTCGTTTTTTTTTTCGTCCAAAATTGAACGTGTTTTTTTTACCGATTGACATATTCGTGATTATCAAAATTTCGAAAATGCATCCGGTCATACGAAAGTTTCATCAGTATACTAAAAGAACATATTTAATTTGTTTTATTCCAGGTGAGCCTAGTTGCCAGAAGCATCTACACGGATTGGCTATGCAGCAAGGGCGGCACTTTGTTTAAATAATTATAACTTCGTCGTTTGTCAATATTTTTCGATGAAAAAAAAACCCGAACCCCGCAAGACTATGCATCAATTGTCTGTCGAATTTCAACCCTGTCCTCCCAATACTCATGTCAGAAAAAAATATTGAACATCGCCCCGTTTTTCGGGCACCAAGCAGATTCGTTGAACGCCCAGTAGTCTAGCAAAAAAAAAACCCAGCACTTTTTAGCATAGAACTAGATTTTTTTTACTGAAGCTAGAGTGAAAAAATACTTTCTTCGCTAAAAATATAGAGGACCTCATCCTGATTCGATATATATAGATTTTTTTTATATCAATAATTTTTACGATTTTTTAAAGGTGTTCTGTTTTCCCATCAACCCCGAATTTTCGAATCGTTTTTGTGCCGCTATTTTCAAAGATAAGCGGTTGGACGTCAGACATCTTTATACGTATTTTATTATTCCAAGCAACTTTTGTTTGAAACATTTTTTTATCGGGCTATTCATTATGGAGGTGCGGTGATTTTTAAGTTTTCAACCCCTATTTCTTGGGGTTGGAGCGGGTTGAGGGGCAAAATTTCATTGGGGTTACTTTAAGTATGCAAGCATCTAGCTTCAGTAAAAAAATTCTAATTCTACGTTAAAAAGTGCTGGGTTTTCGTCTCTTTTACTGGACTACAATGACGTCTTTCTCATTCGACCTCGACCAGACCCACCGTGAATACGCGATTCATATTTTTCAATCGAAGTTTTCCTTCGATTCTCTATGTGGGCGCGATCGCGCGTTACAGAGGGGGCGCCCCCTTCGGTGACCAAGAAATAACGACAGAGGTCCCGATTTCCACGAGTACTCAATATCGCACAAGAGTGATTCCGTATTGCACGGGCTATATAACTACTTACACAATACGTGCGATAAAATTTTTTTATTACCCATTGTTAAGAGACTCTTTTCCATCATAAAAGAGCCCGCGCAGCCCGTTCACGAGAATCGAATATACCGTTAAATCGAAAGGGGTTACAGGCACACATACACTCGCCCACACACACGTCTGCATATACGTATACAAAGGGTGGTCCATTCCACTGTCGTCGAATATCCAGAAGTGAATATCCATAAATCGAATACCCATAAGTCGAATATCCATAAGTTAAATATCCATAAGTTAAATAGCCACAAGTTAAATATCCATAAGTTAAATATCCATAAGTCGAATATCCATAAATCGAATATCAATAAGTCGAATATCTATAAGAACGAATATCCATAAGTTAAATATCCATAAGTTGAATATCCATAAATCGAATATCCATAAGTCGAATTTCCATAAGTCGAATATCCATAAATTGAATATCCATAAGTTAAATATCCATAAGTCGAATAGTCATAAGTGAGTATAGAGTAGAAATGAGTGCCAGAAATGGCGGGAGGTAGAGATAAGTGAATTTGTTTGAGTTTGTTTGTTTGGGTTCCCTCTATACTCACCTTTCCTCTACCTCCCGCCCTTTCTGGCTCTCATTTCTACTATATACTCACTTATGGATATTCACTTATGGATATTGGCACTTATGGATATTCGATTTATAGACGTTCGACTTATAGATATTTGTACTTATAGATATTCCGTTATGGAAATTCGACTTTTGGATATTCGACTTATGGATATTCTAGCCCAACCGTCCATTCGACGTGTTACGAGCGAACATCTCAAAACATGGGCATTGTAATAAAGTTTATAACAAGAAATATCTCGAACAAAAGTGGTTTGGAAAAAGCTTTTATTTAAGAGATACTGTACTAAAAAGTTAAATACAATGTTCAGTAAAATTGAAAATGAAAACAGTATAACTACCAAAACAGTCCCTTCGTTGGCCACTCATCATAGGTGCAAGTACTTAAAAGGTACGTAAACGTAGATATTTTTTAAGTATGAAATATAAGTTTTAAAAGCTTGAGGCATTTTTGTCAGAAATGTTAAGGTAGTATTAGTACTTATGACGTTTGACGCATCAAGATTTTAAAATTTATATTTCCCATTTTAAAAATGTCTACGTTTATGTCCCCTTAAAGGGGTATGCCTAAAGTTGGAATTTAAATACATCGATTTTTGGTTTATTTTATTTTCTTATTGCGTAGAGTCTTAATTTTGATTTGGTTCAAAGATTTTGTAAAAATTCCAAAAATTGACCGAGTTATGACGATTTTAGTGGAGCATGTCAGAACGTCCCGTTGCGTTGTGGCTCTAGCGCTGCGCGGTGCATTGTATGGTTTCTGGAGGCATTGATTTGACTTTGTACAACCAGGCTATTTGATTGTTATACGGTGCAGGAATCGCAGATTGAAGGTACGAAAAATAATTGTGATTTTATCTCAAGCTAGTAGTCCACACGCCAAGGTACTTTCTTACAATTACATTTTTCAAATACCAATTGGGACGAAAGAGTGCATTTCATAGATATTTTTTTATAAATGACGTTTTATTCGTTTACTAGCTCCATTAGCAATGGAGATATAAGCGACGCAAATTAATCGCATCACTTCTCACTCATCGTTTCGTCCCTTTCACTCATCGTTCCGTCTTTCTCATAAAAATGTTCCTTGTTCGTATCTCCATTACTAATGGAGCTAGCAAAAGAAAATGAAAGAGACATTTTTTATTGTCAACTAAAAAATAAACATTATTTATTTCAAACGTTTTTTCTACAAAATGCACTTTTCTCTCACAATCGTCATTATAACAATTAAATTGTTTATAACGAAAAAAAAACGATTCAAGAACAAAATAAATGTCCTATTCGTTTGCCCGTACCCGAAACCATAAAGAACCACCGAAGGTATTGAGCAGACCTAAACATTTATACGAAAATGGTATACGAAAAAAGTGGCTTTAGTACGTTTTCTTCTCTTGCGTTTATGTCAAAAGTATACTTTGCAATTTGGCGTACGTCGTATCTCAAAATCTAATCGTTCGATTTACTTCAAATTTGGACTGAACATATTTTATAACATGTTCAATCGCCAGACCGAATGATTTTCTTCATATGTTACTCCGTTTGTTGATATCAAACGTTTAAAGTCGTTATTTTTTGTCGACAATCGACACTTCTTTCAAAACAGTGCAATTTATGCAAATTTCAAAATTTCGAAAATGTATCCGGTGGGTTTGTAGCTTTAGCATTGTACTAAAAGCACATTTTTCCATTTTTAACTTTAGATGAATCTAGTTACCGGAATCATGTACGCGACCGAGCCGTTTCTTCGTTTCGAAAGGGGGAAAAAGATGGTTGTGCCAGTTTTCTCTTGGGTCAAGGTCATATGAAGGTCAGCTTCGAGGCCAAGGTCATATGAAGGTCAGCTTCAAAATTTCTCCTAAGGAGCCTTATTTCTGTTTTATATTCTTATAGCTTACCTCGAGAGCTTCTCAAAACACTACGGATAAGTATTTTTTTGTCAAGTATTTTTTCAGCTATGAGACATGACAAAAAAATACGTATCGATAGTGTTTTGAAAAGCTCTCGAAATAAGCTACAAATACACACAATGGAAAATAAAGCTTCCAATTAAGGGGCTATACCAGTGTGACACTATAAAAAAATCGATTTTTTTGCCTTTTTCGACAGTTCATACTTTCAAGAATATCATTATCATTTATATAATTTTATCTTGCAAAAATCAATAGTTAAATCTTTAAACGCGTTTTTCTCGAAATAAGATTTTTCAAATTTCCTGACATTGTAACTTAAAGCGCAATTATCCGATTGACTTGAAATTTGAACTGAGTACTCTTGAATATATTTACTCTACAGAGACGTAGGATATATTTGATTGGATGAAAATTGACGATTTGGCATTGAAAAAAACGACCATTTCATAGGCAAGAAAACAGAGTTTTTTTTTCATAACTACGCCATTTTGTTAGATTTTGATATTTTTCGAAAATCCTACGTCATTGTACAGGAAATACCTTCCAGTTTAACGACGTTTTTTTCCTTTTTCGGTTTCAGCTACTCAATCGGCCGGAATCATGTCAGCGGTGGAGGAACTTTTTTTTGGCGCCTCCGAAGGCAGCGCATAAGTCGCTTGGACCTCAATATTTTTCTATGAAAAAATTATGTAATATAGGTTAAATATAGCCAAATATATTCTTAATTTTCCGAAAGATTTAAATGAGTAATTTTCTTCCAAAAAATTCCCGAAAACCGCCAAAATTTTCAGCTTTCACACTGGTATAGTCCATTAAAAATATCAAAGATGACCTTCGCATGTCCTTGGTTGTCATACCCAGAGTCAAATTGACATTGCCAGATTCCTCCCCTCTTGCAACGAAACAACGTTAATTGGGAACATTTGCCATTACAATCCGTACTTACTGAGACATTAGCTATCAACACTTCAGCTAAGACACCCTGTATGTACGTACGTTATATATACATAGGAAGCTTTTATTCGATATTAAAAGAGGATGAGCACGCTTCTCCTCGTACCCGCAGAACTTCTGATCGAATAACTCGCCTTTTTATCGCTTTCTCCTCACTCCGAGGATTACCCCGAGGTCTTCACAAATCATGCCTCCACCTGTAAAACTCGCGTCCCTTCGAGGACGGAAATAAAGTGTGCGGTTCGCTCGCGGCTTATCTCGAGTCCTCTATCGTCATCTTCTTTCACGTCATTTTTCGCTTCCGCGATTTTCGACTCCTCGTGACTCCAGCCTCGAGTCTGACACGTAATCGGGATTGCAAAATAAAAGAGCGAGTAAACAAATTTTTTTTTCCCTGCGGAAGTATTTCGACCCTTTTCCTGTTCTCTTCGTTCCCTTTCGAGACCTCAAGCTTGTCGTGCCCGCGGTAAATCTTCGAATTATATTTTCCGGAATGGCGGAGGCTTTTCTTCGATCGTGCTAGAAGAAGGAATTGCGTGTACAGATGTAGGTTGGCACTGCAGATACGAAGGCATTATTCGAGCTGGGGAAAAAGGTTAGGGAACATTGCTACGGTGGTTTCTGCGCGGAAACGGCTCACACCTTGGTAAAGTGCTTGCCGGAAATTACGTGGCGTGTTCGGTAGAAGAATCGAGCTCGTGATCATTGCCACTCACGACACTCGTTCGCACTACGTGTGGAAACGTAGAATTACGGAATTTTGTGAGTGTGTGTGTGCATGCATACCCGGTGATCCAGTAACTATTAGCACCTGGAAATATCTTCGAAAATACGGGTGTGAACAAAAAATGGTTCAACAAAAGTTGGATTCTACGGAAGGGCTCACCGGATGGTGATGACGATTTTTTTTGAGGTGGAGTTGCTTCCAAGATACGAAGGTCACTTTTGTTTTTTCTTTCAAATGCCACCATCAGATGGTAGACACGAAAGCACAGCGTGCTTATAAAAAAGAGGACCATCGGTATCAAGGCAATACCTAATTCCTAGTGGTTCACCGTGTATTTTTCGACGGGCACATAAAACTGAAGGATATTGTGCAAAAAAGTGATATAAACTCGGAACACTCTCGAAACTTTTTCGCAGACCCGTCGCAATAAATTGACGAAGCTACCGCCCACGAGAAAAAGAAGAAAAAACAAGTGATCATTAATTCGGAATTCCACCGAGATTTTCATCGCTAAAAGCTCCTCTCTCCGTCGGCCTTTTTCGTTTTGCGTTTCATTTTTCGCATTCGGTACAAAAGTTCACAGGGCGAGTTACACGCCTACGTAATCAAACAATGGTTAAGCCCCCTTGCTTTCCTCGAGAGTCCTCGGCGCGCGCGACCATTATTTCGCCTTCTCGCTGCCGCGCATACAGCTCCGACCCCCTTCTTGTATATGCGCGAGGCAGAGGATTGAATCTTACATGTACATGCACACTCACCGCGAAGCACACAACCTGTTACCCTCACATTTACATATGCAAACGTACACAACGGGTGTCGCAGAAGTCACGTCGAGCTTATGCGGGATAGGTAGATCGTGAAATTTCGAAGGGAAAAGTCCTCACTCATTTTTTCCTACGATGCGCCGTTGCTTATGTACTGATAAATCAGCGATAGCCAATCTGAAGTGCGCGCTCGGTGGAACGTACCGCGCGGGTGGGGAGCAGACCCCGCCCCGCGCTTCCCACGCTCGTCCGATAGGCTCACGCGCCGTACGGCGCGTCAGCCGTCGCACCTGAATGGCTGTCCTTCATCGATTGATATCCGAACAACGGTGCATCAGAGAGATAAATGGATAAGGACTTTTCTCTTCAGAATTCCGCTACCTATCACCCTGTAATGGTTCGGCGCAAGTTTTCGAACACCCTGTACCTTTGTACCTACAAACAGACACATCTATATGTGTGCGAAACATACTTTAGCCTGAGGTGGACAAAGAAGTACAAAAAGATTTTTTTTGTCGTTCGCAGGATTTTACGAAGAGGAAACTACTCATTGGAGGCATACGACTGAGAACGGATGTACCACGGAGGAACAAAAAAAAACGGGAGCGCGAGAGCACGGGCGGTGCGAGAAGAAGTTTTTGAATGTTTTCCCACGACACTCAACCTGTCTCGCGTACAACTCCTATGCGGCTGGAAAAATGTTTGATGCTTGTGAAACTCGTATAGGCGCAAGATGGAAAAAGTCCTCGCATTCATCGTCCAAACTACATACCTCGCGTATCCCGTGGAATAAGTCTGTGTGCTTCACGCCTCAGCACAGAAAAAAAGCCACTCAAAGTAAACGTAGACGCAAAGAGGAATGTTGAAATTTCGCTGATATTTTTTGAACCACACAGGAATTGGAAAATATATGAAATTTTCAGTTTCGGGGAGGAATGGAAACATATCGGACAACTTTGAAGGAAAATTGATGGAGACCAATTAGATGATTCTTGCAAAAAAAAACCAATACGGACGCGGAAAAATAAAAAGTTCATTTTGTGATTTTAAGTAGTTTCTTGGTTAAAAAATATAACAAGTCAGAGAGGCTTGTCAATGTCTACAATACCAAAAATAAATACCATATTGTTGTTTAACTGCATGAGAGCGTCAAGTTTTTTTCGTATACATCGACGGAAGATGAACAAAAATATAGATGTATATAGATTTCAGAAAATTGTGCAACTGAAAATATTTCCGTAACCCCAATTATGGATATTTTAGTAGTAGTAGTGAAATTGCATTTATTCACACGACCTTGTCTTAGTAATTACATTGTTTTTTTAACATAATTTTCTAAACTGTTTACATTGCTTGCTTGATATTTACAAGACCGTGTGTCGGTGGGTCAGCGACCGTGGTCCTTCAGCCCGAGATTTTGTTTATTCTCTCGTTAAATATTTCATTATATTTCCACCACATGCTTTGACCGGATGTCGTTTTTGAATGTGATGCTACGAAAATGTGCTGCCCGGGTTGTGAGCTTTTTTGGTGATTTTCAGATGTTTTGAGTTTGTGATCAAATATTATTTCTAGATATTAGGCATCGTTTTTTGGTGTAATTTTTATGTTGAGCATCCTTGTTGTAGGTGATGATTGTATGATTCCGTGGTTGTATATTAGTAATTGTGATTTCTGGAAGTGCGGTTTGAGTCTCCAGTTATTGATCCATTCTACTGTATTATTTACGGATTCTTGTAGATTTTCTATAGTTTTCTTACGTTTTTTGGTGTATGGATATTTTATTATTAACATTATTCACATCATCATCATGCTCGTTATCCACCTCATCATCATCATCGTCATCGTCATAACAATGATCATTATCATCACCTTCATCGTCATATTCATCATTCACGTCGTCATCACATTCGTTGTCATCATCATAACCATTATCGTCATCTCCATCGTCATATAATTATGACGGTGATGACGATATAATATTTATGTGATGACAATACAATATTTATAGTGATGACGATATAATATTTATAGACATTGTTGTCATCATCATCATCATCATCATCGTCATCGTCATCATCATTATCATCACCATCACTATCGTCATCATCATCAATCATCACCATCACTATCGGCATCGTCATCATCATTATCATCACCATCATCATTACAATTATTACCATAATCATCATAATTATCATTATCATCATCACCATCACCATTGTCATCGCCATCATCATTATCATCACCATCACCATTATAATTATTATCATAATTTTCAAATTTATCATTATCATTATGATTATTGTGTATACGGATATTATAATTGGGACTCGAAGTACTCGAAGAACATGCCTCGGCTTCATAATTAAAGTTCGCACAGCGTCAAAGCTTCTCAGCAACATGAGGTACTAAAAGCTTCACTGTACAGAGACCAGTAGCGAGAGAGATTTACCTTTCCCTTTTTTCTCTCCCGCTCCTTTTTATTGGTGCATCCTGCCTCGTTGGCGCGGTCGGGAGACTGTCAAGAAGTTTCTCTAATGCAGAGCCTCCTGAGACCTATAACTTCGTACGAACCTCCGCTTTCTGGACTATCCGCCAGAACCCTCCCTCCGCCATCCCTGGCGGCGTCAGCTTTGCCTTCCCTTCGCCCTTCCAGTTTCGTCAGCCCACAATGGCCCCCACTTGATTCATCTTTTCGTCTGTCGGGGATGATACTAATTTCGTTTGTGAATTCTAGCGGAGGTCCGCCAATTAAACGCTTCCTTTGACGGACGAATACTCACCGCGCGTACGATCGCGTCAAAGGATCAAGTGCCTCCAAGATCTTCAGCACCCTGTCGTGTTTGCACACCAGCCAAATGCAACGGAGACATTTTGGGAGGTTGCTTTTTTTGGCTTTCACGACGGGACAAATCGGCTGAGAAAATAAAACTCCGGTTGGAGACGCCGGAAGGAAGCTCTGATTTTCTATGGTAGTACTGGTCGAAGAGTAATGGATGAATTCAATTTTTTTCTTCTTATTTGTCAACCTTTCTGTCATTTGCCAAAGCGAGGAAAAGTAATGGGAAAACTGATGAAATGTTTAACGAATTTTCTCGTGCCGCTCCCCGGTGAGATTTGCTCGGGAATTAGCGATGGAACTCCGGACGAGAAACGAAGTGGCCAATGCAATTAAATTAATTCAAGGCGCAATATTAAAATGTTACGATGGGCTCTATCTGTTTTTCATATACATGGAGACAGCGCTAGAGCTCTTCGTAATATTTAATATGCCAGGTGATCCAGTTACTATCAACAACTTTGATATCTTCAAAACTACGGGTGTCGGAAAAAAAATTGTCCAGCAAAAGTTGCATTGTGCTCATCGGATGGTGACTTGAGGGGCTCATCGGATGGTGACTTTTTTCCGACACCCATAGATTTGAAGGCCTTCGAAGCATACATTTTTCTTTACGTGCAATTGCCTTGAAATTTTGTACTCGGGGGTTTTCGAGGTCGCTGATTACGAATCTGCACTCAAAATTCGAGAATTCAAGATGGCGGATTCAATATGGCGGACCATAAATGCAAAGCGTTGTTTGATGATAGCGAAAGTTGGTACTCGGGGGTTTTTGGGGTCGCTGATTACAAATCTGCACTCAAAATTCGAGAATTCAATATGGCGGACCATAAATGCAAAACGTTATTTGATGATAGCGAAAGTTGGTACTTGGGGGTTTTTGGGGTCGCTGTTACATGGTATAAGATCCCAAAAAAATAGATCATCAAATTTGGAAAAAAATCCTATAGTTTTTGCCATATACAGCCGCTATATTGGATCCGCCATTTTCAATTTGACGATTTAGACGTCGGGTTCGTATTCAGTGGATCAAGAACCAAGTTATTACCTATTTTTTGGATATGGTTTACGTGCTAGATTAGTCGTAATCAGATTTATGATGTAAAAAGTTAGTTTTTTTGCACTTTCGTTATTGATGACACCCGCTACGAGAAAAAAATTTAATAGGTATGTTTCAGTAGTTATTGAAGTCCTAGCAACCTTGAAACGAATTTACAACCGCCATACTTAATTAAAGAACAGTTTTGAACGTTGGGAATTTTTGGAAAATCATTTCAAGGTCATGATTTCAGCTACAACGTTTTAATTTAAAAAAACATGTCCCGATTTGGAAAACCATTGATGACCTTGAGAACGCAAAAACTATGACCTTGACAAAAAATGAATTTTTCACCACTGACATTTTTTCGTCACTATAAAGGCAACGGAGATCGTCCATCCTGTATATACAGGCTTTAAAGTGCTACAAGTTGCCACCCCAAAACGTACGTATTATAATAAAAAATGTTTCGCCTAAAAGTTGTTTCATTCTGAGACTAAAAAAATATACCTCTGACTTTATGGGTACACAGCGCGAATAATGAAAAAAAAGGAATATAGAAATTTCGGCAATTTCGAAAACGACAGTGAAAGAGACTGAACGGAATTACTGTGCTCCGTAGGGGACGCGGTACGTAATCTCATCGAGACAACATTTCTGTGCGCGCGTGGACGAAGATGGAGCCCCTGAAAATTTCTTGAGCCTCGTCGTCACTGAATTTGCGACGCAATTACTGAGACAAAAGGATTCAAAGAGAATCTCACATGGAGAGGAAGGGAATTTGGTGAATGAGAAGAGAGAGAGAGAGAGAGAGAGAGAGAGAGAGAGAGAGAGAGAGAGAGAGGAGAGCGAGCGATGAAATTTGTACCTAGGAAGGATTATTTCCCCAAATTTCTGCGATGGAAAAAATCGGATCATTGTGTTTTCTCTCATAAGTGAAGGGGAAATAGAAAACGAGGTAAAAACGGGAAAGCTAACGAATCGCGACAGATTATAAAATGTTCGAGTGGATTTTTCATTTTTCAAAAAAAAAGAAATTTCACCGCAAGCTCATTTTAAATATTGAGTAATCCGCAAAAGGTTTTTTTTTCAAACCAGTTTTCATAAACATATATTGGATAATTAGGCACTCGAAAATCCTGCGAGTATTGTCATTTGACACAAAAACGTCGCGGACAAAATTTGGTGGATTAGTCAAAACAATTCGATTGGCTTTTTTATTTTTTTTAAAGTGAATTCGATGTGATTTAAAAACCAATGCCACTAACTCAAGGGGCCTGCAGCATTTTATTTAAATAATAATACCGTCATTGATTATCAATATTTTCCAACTTGAAAAAATCAAAATTAGCAAGATTACGTACGAAGGCGAGCCTGAATTAGAAGATCCGAAAAATCGTTTTTTTGTTGTTTAAATCGGTAGATAAACTATCCGAGAATATATTTACAAAGTTACAGAGGCCAATTGTAAATATTTTCGAAAATACAAGTCCAAAAGCAGCGAAACGATTGATATTTGACATTGATATTTTCTCCTACTGAAAACTTAGAAGCGCATTTTCTTCAGTTTTCATATTCACGATTTTTCAAAATTTGCGGGCGTCATAGCAAAAAAATTAAACGACTTATTGCATCAAACCGAAGTTTATTTTCTTCAGTATGAAGATCTCTTCTAAGTGAATTAAAAAAGACGTTGAAAAAGTCTTTTTAAATCATTTTGATAGCACGTTTTTTTCGAACCTGCGAAAAGTTCTAATTTCACGATTTTTTCAGCTTTTTCTTAATTCACCTAGAAGAAAAATATATGACAATTGAAAATGTTATTGGTTTATTTGGTTCAGTCAGTACTACGAGCTGCATCTTTATCGCCGATTGGCGACTGCAGTGGCAAGACGCACATGGAATAGGCTGATATATCTGCAGTCATTTATTGTTTCATGTGGAATTTTTTTTTATTCATTTCAAATATACATGAAAAGACACCTAAATGTTTACATGGCTCCCTTGTTTTTTCCCTTTTAAAAAAATTCTCGAAAAAACGCTTTGCAAAAATGCATAGTTTATTTGCGATTAACAATTATCTGAACATTTTTTAGGCAAATTTTTGGAAAGTGAAAAATTTCGTCAGATAATGGTTCATAACAAATGAACTATGCGATATAAAAAAATCCTACGTACTTCCATAGACAATGTTTTTTTTTCCAAGATATATTCAACATTTCAAGTGAGTCGGTTGAAAATTGTCTGAGTTATGTTTCCGGCCAACTTAAAAAATGCAGTGTTGAGATAAACGCTGCACAGCCGCCATTTTGAAAATAATCGCTTCAAAAAATTATTGTATGCAGTCACTGATATGTATGATAAACATCCTTTTTTGTAATATCGATTTATTTTGTAGTTTTTCTGAAAAAAAAAATCCCCAAAAAGCCTATTTTTAGGCCTCTAGAGTGGCCTAACCACTTAATAGTGTCGAAATTCCCGACCTCACCCTCCCAATACTCTCATCATAAAAAAATATTGAAATTCGATATGTGTGCAGACCCCCAAGCTGATGCAGACTCGTTGAATGACAATCTCTTTTTTAAATTCCCTCTACGACTTTTTCCAACCGAAAATAAATGGCCCTCCATGGACGTGGGATGACCTCGAAGCACCAAAAATGTAATAAAACCGGAGCCAGCTCGACGTGGGTAATTAACGCGGAATTGCCGAAAGAAAATCATTATTTTGATTTCGTAACGTGTCTAACGAGATCTTACCATTGCAGAATATTATTTTTTACGTTTCTCGAATAACCATTGGCCATTGCGTTGTGTCGCTTTCTTTTTCCTCGTTTTAACTCTTATGGAGACGGTATTGTGTACGTGATATTTTTCTCGTAATATTGTACATCGTTGGATAAAAAGCACGTTAAAAAAGAGTACCGGTGTGATATTTCGAAGAACGCGCTGGCGGACTGTTTTTTGCTGTTTGTGGAAAACTACACGAATTTTATAACATGCCAAAAACGACAAACGAAACGTCCTTACAGTAGCCATTCGGAGTGGGAAATCTTCGGGATAGCAAATTGTAGAAAATGTTACGCTCTACCAGATTGATCATGAGAATTTTCAGCGTAAGTTCAACCGTTCCGGAGATATTTTCGAAAAACCATTTTCGCGAAAACGCCACACGCTCTAACTTCAAAGATATTGAGCTTACAAAAAAATAGTTCCTATGAAAATCATAGGAAATGTCCTTGTCTAGAAAATCGGTCTGGACCATTTTTGCCGCACAATCGGCCGTTTCGGAGATATGTGGCAAAACCTGAATTCCAAGATGGCGCCGCAACCCCCAACGCCCTGCCGTTCCAAATTCTTTCTACCCTCAAGGAACAATCCCGGGATAGTTCCAAAAGGAAAATCAGTACCCGGTTTTCGAACTCACAGCTTTTCTTGTTAACGGAACTTGGCCGACGCGAATGTCGCGTATGCGGACATACGGGCTTGAAGGGTTTTCGCAAAAATGGCAAAATTCACGTAGATGTCGAAAAACAATGGAAGTTGCCGTACGTACGGGCAGGCGTGTCCGTAGGGAATATCCAGCTCTGCAATTACCCAGCAATCAAATTACAATTACCAGTTGAAAAGGTCTTCCATTTTTGCTCTGCTTCTATTGCAGATGATGGGAACCCAGCTGAGTAACTCAATCTAACTCGGGTCATAGGCATATCGTTCTGCCCTACCCCTGTCCCTCTTTCTCATTATCCCTTTTCCCTGGTAAACGAAACTGCGATTTGCCACACACGTCTCTTGCTTCTTTGTGCATGATATTGCGCTCTTCAAGCCCCAACCCATCGTTCGGGATGTGATAGTGTCCATATACTCCACCCTCGTGTGTCCCTTTGATCTTTATTTGTATTTCAGGTATATACGTCACGTGTCACGAAGCCCTCTGCCTTTTTTTGCCTCGTCCATATGTCCTTAACAGCCAGAATACGGCCCTCCTACACCCAAGTGTGGTGTAGCGTGTCGCATGGATCCCTAGGTACACGGGGTGTTAGAACTATTCACTATCCAACTTTGGCCATTAGGAAACGGAACTCTTGTGGCCAACCACTCGTTGTGCTACTTAGTTTCCTCTATTCTGGATGGCCTGCAACATCAACAGCTCTTCGTCTCCATCATTTTCTTACATTGAGGTGTCGTTCAAATCTATAAGGTCTTCAGGAGCATAGCGGTCATCTACACCCCAATGGCTGTCTTTGGAAGAACTCAAGATTTCAATGGAAACAGGCTCCAGGATTTGGTTTGGGTTCGTTTGGGGTTTGCGAGCATAGGAATGTTGTACATAACTCTATTTGGAATGACTGTCTTTGGAAGAATTCAAGATTTTTATGGAAACATGGCGCGGGAGTGGGTTGGGGTTTGCGAGCATAGGGTTGTTCTATACCCTAATTACTGTCTTTCGAAGAATTCAACATTTCAATGGAAACATGGTCCAGGACTTGGGTTTGTTTGGGGTTGGCAAGTGTAGGGATGTTCTACACCCTATGACTGTCTTTGCAAATACTTAAGGTTCTAATGGAAACATGATCCGGGAATTGGTTTGGATTGGTGAAAATAATGATGTTCTACACCCCAATCACTGTTTTTGGAAGAACTTAAGATTTTTATGGAAACATGGTTGAAGATTTTCTGCACAAGCATAGAAATAAAAAATATTCCTTGACGCAACGAGTAATATGATCAAATTTGAACAAAATACTGTAAGAGTTATTTAAACATGTTTCCGTTGGAAGCATCATTCTTTTTGACGATACCAAAGAGGTGTTTGAGCTCGTTGACCAATATCTAGAACAATCTACTCCAAGTTGAAAAGCCAAATATAACCAATGGAAAAATTTGCTTCAAGTTGATTTGTCGTTTCACTGAATATCAAACGATAATCTATGAGACCAAGATCCACGACAGAGTTTTCATTCACACGAACCATTTCGCTTCGCTTGTTGAAGGTGCTAGATGGAGGAATCTTAGTGAATAAAACTTTGACCAGTTCTCTTCGTTCGCGTCCTGCATTGGCACCTTTCGGAAATATTTGGGAGACTGCAGGTCTAATCTGAACAATCTTGTTTTATCTTTGCTTTAGTCACGAAACTTTCCAGCACTCTCTTTCCAATAATTACGCCGTTGATAGCCTTCCTATCCACGTCCTTGATCACCTTGCCAATATTTTCCCAGCTGTCTTCCCAATTCCCTATCTACGTCCCTTCCCATGTCCCTCTTGAGGTGATAAGAATCAGATATGAGTGCGAGATCAACGGCGATAGCGGCGTTGATGGTAGACCTAGAGAGACCAGCGCAGAATACGAGTCATGTGACCTTAACCTCGATTGTTCGAAGGCCAATGAATTCCGCGTGTCATCAATGTGTCCACCAATCTTGCCACTCTTTTGCCAGGTAACAATGATGCCTATTCGTATCCAACGCAACACACCACCAACCGATCTGTCGTTGTTTGGGGAGGCCTTCGTTCCCTTTTTATTAAACGTGTCTCCCTGTCATGCGACATCCTCGAGCAGCTTTTAATTCCAGCTCTGGCTAAGCCAGCAATCTTTAATCATTTGCACCACCACACCATTCGCCCCTGTTGCTTACTCGGTCTTGATTTTCTTCAACATTCCCGTCAGCCTTTCCATCCCAATTCCTTCGTCCAATTCCGCGTCTTCAGCCCCGGTAAGCTGCCTCGCTGCCCGCATGACCCGGTCCTAATTGACTTCTCATTCCCTTCCGAATACCCTCCCTGGCCATAATGATCGAACAAAGCAGCGGACCCATTGTCTTCATACTTTTCGTCACCCGTTTCTATCTTCGCTCCGTTACGGTCGTTTTTAGAAACAAAACTGGTCTATCCAATTGATATCAATACAAGTTAAATTAGAATTTTTGTCTCCATCGAATTTCCGGGGTCTCTTTTAGGAATCGTTTTTTATTTGACTTCAAGCATGTTATAGTCGTATCTTACTGACAAGGAACATCACTTTGGTGTCCTCCGATTTTGTTAAAACTTTTTCACGTGGAAGAGTATCAAAAACTAAGAAACACGAAACGCACCCTCAAAAATGGGGACGTTTTTCGTTTTTCGTCGATAGCGTTTTAACGGTACTAGATATAAAAAAAACATCAAATTGCAACAATGTTTATTTTTTGGTGTACTATACATTGGAGATGAGACCGATAACATTACCGACAAAAAATGAAAAACACCCCTATTTTCGAGGGTGCGTTTCACCCCTTAAAACCGTTTTTCCGCCGATAAAAAAAATATGTATCTCTTAGTTTTTGATACTCTTCCACATAGAAAAGTTTCAACAAAATTGAAGGAGGACACCCAAGTGGTGTTCCTTGTGAGGTCATATTTTAGAGCCATCTGCGGTAATATTGGCCTTATTAGGTAAAACACTTTTTGTACATAGAAGAAAATGTTTACTATACAGAATGTCCGATTAATCTTGATGAATGGTAATAAGTCGGTAACAGGGAAGTACACTGAAAAGTTCTTAGACAAGTATCGAGTGTACAACACACGATTGACCTTACCAACACGCTAGACTAATCAATTGACCAAACACAATGTTCGCCTCACTCCCATCTCTTGTATAATAGATTGACTTATCTATAATTGATGGCCTGGGAGTAGTCTCGTTTAACGACGAGTATGTACTCGTCGGTAACGATGACACGACGGCCTATCTGACGAGACTCGGTGAAGACTTTCCTTACGGACGAGAAAGACTCGATATGAGTAATGGTTGTGGTGATCGAGTTATCGAGTTCCTATCTGTCGGGGCTCACCCTTCTTCGAGACAGCCATTGCGAGACTGGCAAACTTGCTGTCCCCATTTTCTCGACTTTGCCATTGGTGATCAACGATTGTTATTGGAGAATCAGAGAGCTGTCGTGATCGTCGTTGTTAAGGCTTTAGGTCACTCTGAAGGCCGAAAAAATAGGCTTTTTGGGAATTTTTTTTTTTTCAGAAAAACTACAAAATAAATCGAGATTACGAAAAAGGGTGTTTATCATACATATCAGTGAGGGTATACAATAATTTTTTTGAAGCGATTAATTTCAAAATGGCGGTTGTGCAGCGTATATCTCAAAACTGCATTTTTTTAGTTGGCCGGAAACGTAACTCAGACAATCATCAACCGATTCACTTGCAATGTTGAATATATCTTGACAAATACATTGTCTATGGGAGTACGTAGGATTTTTTTTATATTGCATAATTCATTTGTTATTAACATTTATCTGACGATTTGTAAGGCAAATTTTTGGAAAGTGAAAAATTTCGTCAGACAACTGTTAATAACAAATGAACTATGCAATATAAAAATTAAGCAAAGTTTATTTTCTTCAGTATGAAAATCTCTTCTAAGTCAAGTTTTTAAAATAATTTTTATAGCAAGTTGAAGTGTTTTTTTAAGACATTTTTTTCAACGCTGAAAAAAGTTATAATTTTACGATTTTTTCAGCTTTTTCTTAATTCACCCGGAAGAAAAATATATGGAAATTGAAAATTTTATTATTTTTTTTGTTTCAGTCAAGAATTACAAGCTGCATCTTTCCCGCCGTGGGGACGACAGTGGCAAGACGTACATAGAACAGCCTGATAAATCTGCGATAATTTTTTTGTTTTGATGGTTTATAATAAAAAATCTCCAAAAAAGGAAAAAAAATAGCTGTCACATGGGATGACCCGTTCAAGAGGTTTGCATATGATTAAAATTTCGAAAAAAAGACTTTTCTGATACCAAAAGTAGATTTTTTTATTCGTTTGAGCTGACCCTAGTTGCCAGAAGCCGCTCCACCGATTGCCCATTCAGCAACCACGGCACTTTTTCGAATAATATTACCTTCATTGTTTAACAATATTTTTCAATTACGAAAAATATCAACCTTCACAACACTCCGTATTAATTGTGTGTAAAATCGCTACCCCGTCACCTCGACACCAGCACCGGGAAAAATGATCAAAAATCGACCTGCTTTTGGGCTCCTAGCAGACCTCTCGAGAAATCGAGTAAACAAGTACGGATAAAGTGCAACAATATTAGTCGCAATGGCAAAAAAAAAGTCAAGACGGAACGGATGAAGCGACTTTTTCTCGGCTGACGCGAGAAAATAAAATACCCTCACTGGTTTTCATTGTGATACGCGACACGTGAGAAAACGCTCCGAGAAGGAAGTAAATTGTGCCGGGACAAAATTAGATAGAATAAGAGGAACAGAGACGAGCCTGGCATGAAATGTACAGCCAAAGCGAGGGTGTCTTGTAAGGTGCCTTGCGCGTTGAAAGTGAGCTATAGTTCTCCTTTCAAGAGTGTATATCGTGGACAATGTGTAAGTACACGCGCGTGGAATCACCCAGTAAGTCAAGAGACAGGTACAAGACGTAGGGGGGGAGAAAATTTATTGAGAGAAATTTGTGAGCCAAATCTCTCTCTCTCTCCCTCTGTATCCCTCTCTCTCCCTCTCTCTCTCTCTCTCTC